>JAUPFN010000037.1:1772500-2000480 GCA_036924255.1 Apodemia mormo
TACTAAAACCACTTAGAGTAAAGACGTGCTACGTGCCTTCAGAGAATTCTATAATACTTCAGCCACATCTCTAGAAAGCAAGGAGAACAATCTCGAAAAGCTAATCGTGACCGGAAAAGTAGAAGACAAAAGACCACGTGGTCGTACTCCTATGCGATGGATATACCAGGTTTGCACCAATCTCAGGTCTACAAAGTTTTATAATGCTCTGCACGCCGCTGAAGATAGAGTCCAATGGCATAATATTGTGCTACCAATAACGATCCTATGAGAAGGTTACGACCCTCAGTAATGAAAAATACGAAGCAAGGAGAAGGACACCAGTTAGTTATATCGTCTGCTTCATCAGAATCAAAGTATATCAACCTAATAAGAGTAGATGCATTTACAGAACGTGAATTAATATTTTCTGCTGTTTTTCAAAGAATAGATTCCAATTTCCATACCACAAGCGAAAAGAGACATTTACTGTTCTACATAATTAATCGAAACAGTTTGATGATGAAGTGGGAGTAAATCCGATCCCAATTCTGATGTAGGAAGTGGGTCAGATATGATAAATAAAATGCCGAATTGGTAATATAACAGCTCTTTATATTATGTTCAACTTGTATCAAAAATAACATAAGATCACTATTAAAGCTTTCCATTATTAATGACTAGTACTCGTTTAACAACTCCAAGTAACTTAATTATTCCTTATTACAAATAAGTCATAATTTAAGCAATAGATAGTCAATTATAAATTGTACTGCGACTAATTTATAGTTGACAATAATAATTAACTTGTTTGCACAAATTAATTATCCAAGAGTCAAGGATAAGCTACTAGCAAGATACAACAAGTGTACCGAGCCACGCCAGAGCCAAGACTGCCCGAACGAGGGGCGCTCAGAGCCTTTTATACAGGTAGCAAAACAATTTAAGTAGTAGGGATATCGAACGATGCGCTCAGTGGCTCAGTCGAATTACGTTAGCTGCAATCGGAGGTTCGAAAAAAAACCAAAATTATTTTACTACTTTATTTAAAATAAAAGAATTACAATTATATTATTTTATTCTAAGCCTAATCTGACTGTCTACCTCGAAGTGAGAAGTAAAAGTGAATTATAATTATAAATTTACAATATGGATGTCGTGGTGGATGACGTAAATACAATTCAGCAAATTGACACTCATAAGTGTTCCCATGGGAAAGTAGCTAAAGAACACAAGTTGTAGTTGCAGCGTCAGCTATCTTCCTAGGGTTCCGCTATGTAATTCCTCCACCCTTAGAACGGCAACTATTTTAGGACGTTTAGTGAAAATGTTGCCGGCATCTCCGTAGAATTTTCTTCGTTTAGTGACTGATCTTTTTGATGTTGTTCCTTTCTATTCCTTTTCTTGTCACAAGCCCAAAATTTCTGTCGTCGGGACATACAGATAATTTGCAGGATACGTCCACTTACTAGTATTATTGTGTAGAATGGTATCGTCGTGTAGGCAGAACCCTATATTTGGCAATTAAATTGGTGCATGAGAGAATATAATTTAGTAGCTATGGCAACGGCCAGGTTCCTCCCTTGTATTAAATATTAAGAACTGCCTTAACTAATTGAAACTACGTAATCAATTTATATTACATTTGTATTTTCTTTTCACATTGTTCATAATTTTAATAACGTTATTTTATTCTTTAATTCTACATTCTATTTATCCTTATACTTATAATATATATAATGAAATATAATTTATCAAATACATTACCTTAAATTATTTATGCACGTTCAAGAATGATATCAATGGAGGCCAGCTGTTGGGGACGTCATGCTTCTTCGAGTATCCATTCCAAAGTGAACGTCTGTTAAAAATATTTAACAGACGTTTTTAAAATTTAGGGATGCCAGTGCAAGAAAACAAGTTCGCACATTTATAATATCGGGCAAAATATTACTTTATTAAATGAAAACCTAACACTCGACCATCCTGATCTCGTGCATGTCCTCATGCACGCTCTTTTCCAAAACCTAACACTTGGCCTCCTTATTATTTGCTTATCTACCTAGCAGAGCTATTTGCAAGAATATTAATTACAATATTTAATACATTTTTATACATATCTGTAAATAAATAATTGCTAGCAACTGAATCCACACATAAGCTTAATATATTATAACAAATAATTGGTCCATAATTGCGATTGAACTATATTGTAAAGCGAAAAATATCTTTAAATATACTTACATCATTATTTTTTTCCCACTTTAATACAATACAATGAATATCTAGTTAGCGGAGTTATTTACAAGATTTTTTTCAAGAATTTACAAGATTTACAAAATTTACAAAAATTTACAAGAATTTACAAAATTTGCAATGCAATAATTTTTATCCATATTTATATAGGTACCAATAATTATTAGCCACTAAACCCTAAAACCATACATATAAACCTGATATTTTAAAACAATTAAATAATCAGTAATAACAATTGAACTATAATAACTTTAAGTGAAAAATATCTGAGTATGTCTACACTAAGATCAACATTTTTTTCATATTTGCTTTTATATCAACATTTTTTTCATATTTATACTTTAATACAATACAATGAATAACAAGTATCTACTTAGCGGAGCTATTTACAAGAAAGCTAATTACAATGATTTAATGCACTAATTTGATATATATTTGTATACTAATAATTACTAGCGACTAAAACCATACATGCAAACCTAATAAATTATAGCAGTTAAATAATCAATAATTACGATTGATCAATAATTACAATTAAAATATAATGTTATGCGAAAAATATCTAAAATATGTCTACACTTACATTTTTATATTTGCTTACAATGTTTACTTTAATACAATACAATCGATATCCATTTAACAGTGCTATTATGAATTATAACGTTTTAATACTATATACTTATAATTTTTTTTCCACAATTCCTTTTATTTCCCTTTCCAAATGAGAAATATTCTTTTAATGAATAAAACCAACACTTGATTAAATAAATTATCTCTAAAGGTTAACTTTTAGGTAGAGCGTTGCTGTATGTCTTTATGTTACAATCTTGTTTGTAGAATGTACTACATTTCCTATTCATACCCATTTCCATAATAATTCATTCGATTAATATATATTATATATTATATTTGTTTACAAATATTGCCTCATGGAAATCTACATGCAGCAGCTGTACATTTAATAATTAAATCAACATAGAATTAAAATAGATGTTAAATTTTAAAACAATTTCAATTTTTTTTTCTTTCATGTATTTAATTTAACAAGCATATAATTTTATAACCAAACATATTTTAATTTAATTTCAGATCTTTCTAAACTTATGCTTATATCAATATGATTTATAGTTGTAATACGATATTAATCGTTAATTGAATTAAAAATAATTTTTAATACATATACTCGTACAAAAAATAATTTAACAATGTGATAAAACGTGGAAATAAAGCCAATAAAAATCTATACTTTGTCAAATATTTTAATTTATTAATAAAAGAAATAGTATTTTTTTATATAATTCAAGGTTCTCCTGTTCTCTAGTAACAATTTTATGTCACAACAGACTCGATAAACCATGTAATCGAGTTCAAAGTTATACAGAAATATAGTACTTTCAATCCCTAAATTATTTGATATTACAAAAGTGGCTTTTAACAACCTCCTTTTTTAAATTGTTCTGGCATTTTATTGGTATTTTTCGATGTAAAAAAATTTTAAAATAAACTTTAATGCTCATCAAATAAGCAACTCAATAAACAATACAGAAAGTTTTTTTTATACTACATAGATCAGAATCTCCTTTGATACATTTGGCAGATTTTAGAATATACATAACTATCAAGATTAATATTATAATAAAAATAAATATATAGATTCTATCATATATTTATTTTTAATACGAGTCTATTCAATACTCTACAAATTATTTCACCCGTGTCTCTTATTCTCATGTTATACGATCGCAATATCTAAGTCCTCCCGGCTGAGGCTGAGAGCCTCATAGCTATCAAATAGATGTATCTACTTTACAACATTAACTTATTTTTTCCAAATAAATTAAACAATCATACATTTTAATGATCATTTTTTTCATAACCATTCATCATAATATACTGTTGTGACTCTCCCGAACTACAAAGTATATTACGTAATCCTCCGTCTATGTTAGTGGAGCGAGTTTTCCTATATCACAACCAAAACCATAGTATCATACATATCAATTACATAGGTACATTAAATAAACCATCCCCCATAATAGTGTTGCGATACCCGGGTCTTACACCAGTAACCAACGGGTCTTACACCAGTTTTATCATATTGTTACGTACTCGGGTTCGCAATTGTAGAAAAACACCACTTATATTAAATCCGTGTATTTACACAACACAACGTAATACTAAAATACCCTTTACACAATAGTCACTTGCTGTACTATCACTGAACTTATAACACTACACAATAGAACACTTCTCGCTTCGCACTTGGTCACTTGATATATCGTTCTCGATCGCTTGATAAAAACTGACTCGTGTTTGTCAACATCTCTGTATTTATAGGCAGGGGAAAGTCCTAGCTGGATCCAGAAAAATCTAAATATATCGGGAAACAATGAATTACTTCTCATTGTAAACATGTTACGAGTCATAAATCCTAGTACACGCTACTTTCAACCTTATGCCATATCCCACAAAGTCCATTATGGCATAGCCCCGGTCAACTATTTGTTTGTCAACAGGAGTTTTCTAGATAGTTAGCGCGCCCGCGCTCCAACTCTACACGCTTCTAGATTATTCGTAACAATATTAATCGTAATCCTCCCGAATCACGACCATATCTCATATTCAAATATTTTTATGTTCACCTTTCCTCATTAAAATCGATTAATTCTTATATTAATTATTTACTGATATGAATTCAAGGAAAGTCATTAAATACTTCTACAATTTTTATCGTCGGCACTTGGTGAAACTCCATTTTAACACAATATTTGCTAGCTGATCACACTTGTACTGTTTCACAATATAATATTATATTTAATTTCCGACCGGTTTCGCTTACACAAGCATCCTCAGGGTATTTAATTAAATACTAACTTTCAATTATTTTACTATTGAATTAAACAATCGTTTTCACTAAATTTATCATAATATTAAGCTTTAACTTGGCATCATTCTGTAATACTTGAAAGAGATCTATGCAAAGTATACAGAACTCCCTCTTTTTAGCCATTGTAGTTGAAAATAGTTTTCATGATTGTTTTGACTTCTTTCGCTATAACGAGGAGAAAGGCCCCTATTTCAATTGTAAAGCCCCGTGTATTTAATCTGATGTATCGAACACTATTGTCTCAGACCTCTTACGTAATAACAGTGGGTGACTTATAAAATCTAGCTATTCTCTAATTTTTTTCATATCTGAAGAAAATTAAAAAACGACATCTTGTACAAAAATTGCATTAATTAATAGAATAACGCATCCGAAGAATCCGAATGCCTTTCATCATTACTTTGGCTATGTACCAAACCAAATTTTAAGTAGTGGGATAGCGAGAGATTAAATCGTTGACTAGCTACAGTAACAAATTTGTAACTGGTCAATACGCGTTGCAGATTTTAATTAAAAACAAATGAAAAGTCATTACTTGAGAAGCAGATTTCATTTTGGTTTTGTCCTCTATTGTACGTCGAGGAGTTTCCATCGATATACTACTAAGGATTTAATCTAAAATATAGGCTCCATTGTACTGCAGAAAATTTTTATGTTCTTAATATTTTAAATTTAATATTATACCTTATTTCATCCAATGAAATTTTCTCTTCCTATACAGCTATATCTCTTTAATGCAATCGTTATATCTAATATAATTAACTTATTTATTGTGCTATCGTCTATTATATAATAGGTTATTATTTATTATTTCTATCTATTCTTATTATTGTCTGTCAAATCTAAAGAAAGTGAGGTTTTACAAATCCTATGCAATTTGAAATGGGGCCAATAGCCAATTTTCAGGTTTTAATGACATAAGTGGTGAACATTGTCCGAACTACAACGATTACCTATGCTACAGTTAGTATACTGGGTGTCTAGGAGTTCACACGAGACATTTTTACTTCCGGTTGATATACCACACACAGACATTTGTAATAAGCTACCATACCATCTTGTTATACGAGAGACAAATTCATATTTGATAAATGTTTAACTCACATAGTATACTATTTGGTGCCCCGTTGGTCGAGAGGTTAGAGACCCTGACTACGCAATCAACGAGGCTCGGGTTCGATCCCCGACGGGGACAAGCATTTGTGTGATGAGCATAAATGTTTGTATTTCCGGGTTTGGGTGTTTATTATATATATTCTAGTATTTATATATGTATTTCTATGTATTAGTATCGTTGACTAACACCCATAACACAAGCAAATAATTTGCTTACTTTGGGGTTAGATCAGTAAGTGTAATTTGTCCCGTGAATTATTATTATTATTATTATTATTATTATTATTATTATTATTATTATTATTATATATTTGTAGGCTTAGTAAAACAAATATCTGCCAACCTTACAAAAAAAAAAAACGTATTTATGTATATTTTATTCTTATGATATATTGAACACTAAAGAAAACTTCTAGATGGTAAGGCTTTAAATTCACGCAATCTCTGTAGCAATACACCATCGTTGCTTAGTTTACTCCCATCCAAAAGCAGTTCAATTTGTACCGTCGCGTCACAAGGCAATAGTGGTAGCGTAGCTAAATTGTTTTTCAAAGAGACCTATAAATAGACCTATAAATACAAACATTGTATGCATTGTAATTTAATTTCATAATAGCTGAATCACAGTTGAAGTTGCTTTTAAGACAAATATTTAAAATGGGGTGCACAGAGTACTTATCACTGATAGTAAACGAGTTTCATTCCTAAATATTAGAATTATCGCTCAACTGTTCAATCTCACCAGAAATATATACTCTGTAACTATAATTTCAATACTTTGATAAATCAAAAGTAAAAATTTACCAATATGTCTATTATTTCAAAATTTTGTCTATTCTTTTTAACTAACACCAATTTTATCAAATTTGTAATCTGATTCGTAAAAATAGCTAACCTGACGTAGATATTGTAGAAGATTTACAAGTAATTTAATTAGTAAACTGAACTTTCATACTCTGAGCTAAAATCAGTCTTGGCTGTAATAATACCATGTCAAGCCCCAGACTACATGATACATTAGAACTCATAGATCCAAAAATGTACTTGACATTGTTAATCACTTATATACCACTGAGCACCTATGCAGTAAAATGTGGCTAGTATAGAGTGCACGCAAGTCTTTAGGACAGATAAAAAAAATTAAAAACCCACAGGTGTGCTTCAGTCAGAGTTGCAGTATTAAGAAAAATATTAGTTTTTTTTTTTGACTAACTATACCCTCACTGTAATATGCGTCAAAGGTGTAGACCGATATTCCAATATAAACAAAATTCGATATAGAAACCGAAATATGGTCCAGCTATCGTAATTCACATTGTTTACATAATATTTTTGTTGTTGTGAAGGTAGTTGCTAGAAGTTATTGCGTATGGAATATTTTAACTACCATGTTATAAGTTCTTTATTTAAATAGAGAAAACCAAATTAAGTAGAAGTGAAAAGTGAAGTGTTAAATCATATTATAAAACTAAAATAATGTCATATATAAGAGAGCAATATGTCTGCCGATAAACTGCTAACGGTTCGGCGGAATTGTAAGTTTTATTTTCTTTTATGATGTTATTTTTATTCGCAAATAGAAAAAAGGCACCCGTTACGTCTGTTTTGAAAATCATCTTTTAGCAGCACATTTTAAAATTATGACTAACTATAACTATTGCTCTATAACAAGGTTAAACGGGAAAAACAATAAATCTGATTATTCTGGGTTCAATCAAGGGATTTTCTAGTGGAATAGTTACTAAAAATATATTATTTGTTTCCGTTTCCTATTTTTTTTTAATTATCATAAGACAGCAATTAAACATATTGATTTCCTAATATAACCAGAATCATCGTCTATAAGTACTCTGTCTGAGAAAAACGATACTAACATGTTACACGAGATCTTCATAGTTACTTTACCCTCTAACTAAATTTAAAAGATTTCTGTCTTTTGTATCAAATTATGCCAATCTACGGAAAGTCTTAATTTTAAACAAAACATTTATTTAATATCCTAATTTGAACGTAATATAGGCGGCGGTTAGGTAAACAGATACTGGGCGGTGACGAATTGCCTACTGACACCGATTGGAGTTTTAATCTAAGGAATTAAAATATCTAAAGGCATAAGTGTTCCTACATGTCACCTCTATTCGCAGTTCGCAGCTTCACAACCACCTTATTGAGAATTCTAACTATGTTTCTTAATGATCCTCCTTGTTAAATCATCAAAGTAAGTTACCTCTCCACTCATGCTCTACTGTCATATCCGTAGCAAAAGATGTTCTGCTTACACGAGGAAAACGGACTCCGGTGACAGCAACAGCACTTATTAGGACTGCAACTATTTCTTATTCAACACCTTAATGTTCTTGTGACCACTCTACTGTTACGAGTGATTCATTTCAGAGAACCCATCGATCTTCAACGACGTCGCATTATCTGAAACTTAAAGCGACAAAGCATAGTATATTCTTCGTACCTCCGTCCTATCAGCGTCCGTTTTTTTAGGACCAGTAGAAAAAGGGGAGAAAGTAAATTAACTGTTATTGACTTATAAAAAAAAATAGTGAATTATATCGTTTTAAAAATAATATTTGGTGCTTTAACAGAATATAGAAAAATAAAATATTTTTCATATAAAACGGTTACGGTGCAAAAATATTATAATATTTACAAAGGTGTTACATATTTCTAAATCACCATACTTCACCGGTAATCCACGTGTGCAAAATATTATAATACAAAAGTTTTACAGATTTCTAAATCGCCATAGTCTACCGGTAATGCACGCGTGTGCAAAGTTATAATAAGTCTACTTTTTACTAAACAAGAAAAAATGTATAAAAAAGACTCCTTACATACGAGAGAATGTCACATTATATATTATTAGTATTATTACCAATTATTAATATTTACAATTAATTCATTTATAAGCGTGGGGTATGCCACCTCTGAATTGTAGGCAGAACCCTATATTTGGCAATTAAATTGGCCAGGTTCCTCCCTTGTATTAAATATTAAGAACTGCCTTAACTAATTGAAACTACGTAATCAATTTATATTACATTTGTATTTTCTTTTCACATTGTTCATAATTTTAATAACGTTATTTTATTCTTTAATTCTACATTCTATTTATCCTTATACTTATAATATATATAATGAAATATAATTTATCAAATACATTACCTTAAATTATTTATGCACGTTCAAGAATGATATCAATGGAGGCCAGCTGTTGGGGACGTCATGCTTCTTCGAGTATCCATTCCAAAGTGAACGTCTGTTAAAAATATTTAACAGACGTTTTTAAAATTTAGGGATGCCAGTGCAAGAAAACAAGTTCGCACATTTATAATATCGGGCAAAATATTACTTTATTAAATGAAAACCTAACAGTCGTATGGTACATGATTTTTGGATCTACTTGTCTATGTTGTATCGGGGTTTGTACTATAATTTTGTCTTGAATACTGTGGAGATCTTGCAAGTTAATTGAGCCTAATTGAATATGGCTTGCTTCTGGAGACTTAATTTCGCCACTATAGGGTATCTTAATCAGCTTAAGGGGTTGCCCTCTTACTTCATCATTGTCGTTGATTATTGTGAATTCCGTTGTCTTCAAATGGCAACTTCCTGGGATGGTTACGAGATAACTTCCATGAAGTACTGTATGGTCTATTCTATCGCAGACGAGTTGTACTTTAGTTTCTTGAGGAAACGAGAGTACGTAATGTTGGTCGTCTAACTTCTCCATAGCTTCTCTCTTAAGGGTAATTTTGGTGAGTTGGCAGGATTCTTCTAATACTTGATTTGTTATTAATCCTTGGATGCAATCTGATTTAGTACGTACTTGATAGTTTAGTTTTTCTTCACAGAGAAACCAGTTGTTCAACTTCGGAACAACTGGTTTCTCTGTTTTTTTTTGTTGCTATATAAGGAGAGGAAGGGATGAGGCCTTGGTTATTTTTATTAGGTGCTATAGATAACTTATAAAAATCAAAATTATCCCTAGAAATAATTGGAAAATTAAAAATTATTACTATCATTTTATTAACATAGAATGACCCTGGTTTAATAATGTCATAATATTCTCTTAACTGTAAATTTGGGATGTGATCACTACCGTATAGATTCTTTACCTTACTTAACATTATCTCTAATAATTCTATATCTATCATACTGTGATGAGTAGTAGAAAGATGAATAAAAGCTAAAGTATTTTCGATCCTTGTTAGTTCCTGCATTAAATCTTCGGTGTTCTCACTGGCTATTCCTAAAAGTTGTGCAAATCTTGCATATTTAATTAAACTAGTTTCTCCATATGCGTCGCTATTAAGTATTAGTTCTAACGTAGAGTTAATTTTTCTCTGGTTAGTTACTAACTGTTCTAAGGCGTTATTATGTTTAAGCATCCACTCTTTACTTATACTAAGATGTTTATTAAAATCAGAAACCGTTCTGTCTTGATTATCTTGTAAGAGTTTAATGGCTTCATTATATCTTATTGCGTCACTGTAGTCGAGATTCCCAGTAACGCTTTTTATAATTGAGCCTAGACCATCTACAAGACCTCTTTTAGAGCGGTTCGGCTCTAATGTACGTAATTGAGACAAAACCTTGTCAAGTTTATTAATAAGGTAGTCAATTTGGATCTCGTATATGACAAAAGTATCGTTAATTAATCGGTCACGGTAGGTGAGTAACTGTCCATGTATTTGGTTAACTTTATCTTCGATGTCATTTATATTAACATATTGCAAAAATGTATGGTGATGAGTTGTGAGTTTCATTATCCCGAGATGAAAGGGTAATAATCCTGGTCCGTCCGCTAAGCTTTCAAGTGTTATTTGTAGTGTCCAAGTCATTCGAATTGTCAGGAGTAGTGTCCTGTAACAAATTGACGACATTAGGGGTCCGTTTTAGTCTAGATTTTGCGACTGGTCCACGTTTTTTGGAAGTATATATATGAATAGGTAAGTCAGCGAGGACTGTGTCTTGCGTATAACGTGGAGCTGTCTTCTGTCGGTTAGCTAGGGGATTTCTAATAAAAACCTGTTGTTGTGGTGTATATTGAACTTCCGGTTCACGATTTTTATTCCTATTCATAATGAGATTGGTACGGTTGGCAAGAGAAGATTCGTTAATAATATCGTAAACCCTTTAATTCTTTCTCTATGGTTTTGAGTATACTGTTGTAGCAGATGTTTTGTCATGTCAAAGTCGAGGCAATCTCTTGGGTCAAAATGTCCGAGAAGTAGGTCAAATGGTCTGCATCTCGTAAAACTATGTATTGAGCTATTGTATGCTATTATAGCATATGGTACAAGATTAACCGTCGGTTGATCTGGGTACTGTAGTTTTAAAAGTCTAAGGTGTTCTAGTAAAGTAGATTGGAAACGTTCGATGTTACCATTGTCATCAGGAGAATGGGCTAAGGTTCGGTGGTGATTTATTTTATGTAGTCGGGTAAATTCCATGAAAATTTGATTAGTGAATTCCGTACCGTTATCAGTTATTATCGTTAGTGGTACGCCAAAATGGCTGCAAAATTTTAAAAGTGCCTGGAGGATACTAATAGCTGTTCCGTCCCTTAGTTGGCAAGCTTGGCCATATTTAGTGAATACGTCTATGAATGTTACGTATTTTTCAGTTTGGACTGTAAATAAATCCATATGTATAATTTCAAAAGGCTTGGTAGCCGGCGGAACTACGTTAAACTATGGTTTGATTGGATTTCTGTCGTATTTACCCTGTCCGCAAATTGTACATTCATTAATGAATTTAGTTATGTGATCTTTCATTTTTGGCCAATAATATCTATTAGATAATGCGAGGTAACACTCGTTTATGCCGCGATGGTTGGTTTTCCCGTCATGATAGTGACGAATGATCTCCTGTTAACGGAGATACTCCTTAACGTTTTCTAATTCACGTTTAACTACAACAAGATTCATAGAAGAACTTTTAAATTTGTCTTGAAGGATTGGGATGATAGAGTACATCGCGAGAGTTGGGTTAATTAGTAGTGCAGTTTTAACTTTTGGTTTGACATATTCTTTAATAGAGTTTATGACGTCATTTTCTAAGTTGGCTTCGGAGAGTTGTATATCGATACGAGTGTGGGTATCAAATGGCTTCGTAACCTTAGGTTTTCGTTTGACGTCGTTTACAACACTAAAGCATATTTGTCGGTTAAATTTGTTAAGAGGATCGTCAGTTAGAGGTATTTCTAGTATGGGGTTCTCTTGGCTAGTGTGTATGGTCTCTGTGGAGGAACTTGTCTGGGAATGTCTATTTTCAGTCGGATTTCCTAAAAGAGAATTCAATTCGTCAATTTCTTGCATTAAGTCATTAGTCTCTTCGTTATGTATTTCTATTCGTGAAAGTGCGTCCGCGTTTGAATTACTTTTACCCTTCTTGTAGACAATGGTAAAGTCATATTCACTTAATCGTAGCTTCCACCGTGTTAGGCGCGAGTTTGACTCTTTTAAGTTCATAATCCACTGCAAGGGTTTATGATCGCTAAAAATTTTGAATTTTCTGCCGAAAAGATAGGGCCTAAAATACTTCGGTGCCCATACTATAGCAAGGAGTTCTTTCTCAATAGTACTATAATTGAGTTCACTGTCGTTTAGTGTACGCGAAGCGTAACACACAGGTTTGTCAGAGCCTATTGGCCCTTGAGATAGTATGGCTCCAATGGCCACATTGGACGCGTCTGTCGTAAGGTTAAATTCTTTGGTGAAATCTGGGCATTGTAATATAGGGTCGTTTGTTAAAAGTGTTTTACATTTCTCGAAGAAATTTACATATTCGGGGTTTAAGTTGATTTTACTACCTTTTTTAAGACTATAATAATATTGTGTTAAAGGTTTAGTTATACGGACAAAATCAGGAATGAATTTTCGGTAGTAACCGAGAAGGCCTAAAAATTGTTTAATTTCTTTAGGTGTTTTAGATATTGGGTACTTCTCGATAGCCGCTATTTTATCGGGATTTGGCTTTACGCCGTCTTTACTTATGATGTGACCGAGATAAGCAGTTTCAAGCTTAAGAAATTCTGACTTATCTAACTGAATTTTAAAATTAGATTCTCGGAGTCTCTGAAATACCTTTTCTAGATTTACCATGTGCTCCTGGAGTGAGGTGCTGAATACTATTATATCATCAAGGTAAACTAGACATATATCGTTTTGAAGGCCTCTAAGGACATTGTCCATTACACGTTGGAAAGTACTAGGCGAGTTCTTAAGTCCCATAGGCATGGGGATGGGATATTTGTCATCGAGAGTCTTTTCGTTGAGTTTACGAAAGTCAACTACTAGGCGCCATTTTTGTTTGCCAGATGAGTCTAATTTTTTTGGTACCACCCAACTTTGGGTGAACTCCAAGCGGAGTCGGAGAATCTAATTATGCCTTGTTCCAACATTTTGGTGATTTGGTCCCTAACCTCTTGCCGGTGAACGAAGGGGTATCGGTAGTTTTTGCTATGCACGGGCACTTCATCCGTGGTTCTGATACGGTGTTTTATTTTATTTGTAAAAGTTAACTGTTCTCCCTCGATATAAAATACGTCCGAGTAACGCAAGCATAAAGCTTGAAGATTTGCTTTTTCCTCTTCGTTTAAATGGTCTAAACGCAAACGTGAAATTATATTTTTAGAGCGCGGCGATTGTTGTTCGGTGCGCGTGCACTCGATATTAAATAATACGGCGTCCGCCGGTCTATCGAGTAAGAATATTACATCATTTTGTGATGGGTTCTCAATTTCTACAAAACCGTGATTGTTTGTAACAGTGGTAATACATTCGTGGAGTATGCAATTGCAAAGCACCTGCTCCCTAATGAAGACATCTCCGTCCGCTGTGTTGATAGGAACGCGTATAGCTTTCGAAGTATTAGCTGGTATAATGTCTTCGTATAGGTTTACGTTTCGTGAATTATACATTTTTATCGGGTTAGACGCGGAACGAGTTAACAGTTGATTATTTTTTAAATCAATGCGGGCCTCCCATTTACCTAATAAATCTAAACCTATAAGTCCGTCGAAATAGTCGTGAAAACGGTACAAAAATAATTTAATACTGTCGTAATCGTTGAATTCCGGAAAACATGGTATAGTAATGGAGTAGTTATTTTTACTGGTCGCGTGTATATTCGTCACTTCGAACGGGTCATAATTGAGAGGAAAATTATTAAAATATTTCTGAACAGCTTCCGGGCTAATAAAAGATTAATTGGCACCAGTGTCTATTAAAAATTTCAAAGGGGGGTTCTCGATTTGGATGTAAGGCAGTTGTCTTTGGGTCTGAAGGTTAAGCTCTATCTTGGTTTTTGTAAAGTTTTGTCCTTCCGAAAATCCTGATCATCACTGTTAATTTCCGGTTGAGATACACTGTCATTCGTTACTGCATAATAATTATTATAAAAATCATAAGGATAGTCGGGGGAATAGTCATTACTATAGTAAGCGTTGTCTATGTAATTGTACTCTGGCTCCTGATAACATTCGAGCGAGTTGTAATATGAGTCATCGTATGTCGCACACTCATTAATGTTCATTTCACGAGTTTTAAAATAGTTATTAGGCGGAGGTTTCCCTGACTTTCTCCAATCGTGTCCTGCCATCATGGTATGTCGCAGTACTTTTGGTGTAAATCTTTGAACACGACTCATAGGCTGCAGACCCTGACCCTGGGGCGGATTGTTGCGAGGTGGTAATCTAAATACCTTACTGTTATGGCTGTAGTTAGGCGGTGGTGCACTGAATACCCTCTGGGTATGCGTGGGCACGCGTTGGTATTGTATGTCATTAAATCTAAAAGGCTGTGGCGCAGGTCTCATCGGCGCTTGCCAATGAGGTGTAGGAATTTGAAGGTTTGGTGGTCGTGGCGGTGCAAACGAAATAGATGGCAGTGAGGCTACCTTAGGGGTAGTATGTCCCTTATGAGGTTCGTTACGTTGTTGTAAGTATATTATATTCAATTCCTCTTGCACATATTCTAGCGCTTTTTCGATTGTACTGGGGCGCATACAACTTATGCGGGACCCTAATGGTTCTTTTCATCCGCGAACAAAAGCCTGCATCGTAACTTTCTTATAAAGTTCGCGTTTCGCCTCTACGGTAGTTGGTATGGGTTCGTGTAATGTAACATAAGTCATTAAAGTACTAAACAAGGTCTGGCAATGATCGTAAAATTCCTGAGGGGATTTGTTACCCTGCGTAGATAAAGAGAGGTCATTGTAAAGAGTCGTCTCATCGCGTTGATCAGAAAAATTGTTTATCAAGGCAGCTCGGATACCTAGCCAGCTATCTGGAATTCCGTTTGAATTAAGAGTACAGGCGGCGGTTCCTGTTATTTTATTTAATATGCTATTTAAAACGCAACAGTTAGAAAATTCACTGCCCGCGGCCGTGCTTAAATATTTCGCAGCTAATTGATCGCATATACTAATAAAACGCGTGAGTACATTAGGGTTCCCATCGAAATCCGGGACAAGGCGAAGAGCCTTAAAAATTGTGTCCGGGTCGTGGGCCATTGTATCGCTATTTAAACTATCTATTTCAGTAATTATTTCTAAACTTATATTTCTATGTCTATCAGCTACAACACTCCGGTGAGCCTGACGAGATTCAGACTCCCGGGCCCTACCAGATCTAGGATGGAAAATGATGAGGATTAAAGACTAAGGGAAGCAACACGAGAACAATTCAAGTGTACTTACATAAATTTCATTCTGGTTTCTCTCGGGCGTCGATGGCTAGATGCTCCTCCTCTTCAGATTGCAGCAGGTCCGTGGATTTTGGATACTCGTTCAATGGGGCTGGAAAGCCGCCCGGGCGACTCGCTAAGCTAATCTAATGATTAATCTAATCCTCGCGAACCAGCCCGCGAGTATCCTACCGACTGCGCCAATTACGTTAGCTGCAATCGGAGGTTCGAAAAAAAAACCAAAATTATTTTACTACTTTATTTAAAATAAAAGAATTACAATTATATTATTTTATTCTAAGCCTAATCAGACTGTCTACCTCGAAGTGAGAAGTAAAAGTGAATTATAATTATAAATTTACAATATGGGTGTCGTGGTGGATGACGTAAATACAATTCAGCAAATTGACACTCATAAGTGTTCCCATGGGAAAGTAGCTAAAGAACACAAGTTGTAGTTGCAGCGTCAGCTATCTTCCTAGGGTTCCGCTATGTAATTGGCGTACACCCGTTGTTTACAATATTCTTGCATTTGATGACGCGGACGCCGTCTTATATGTGTATGTGTACATATATATATATATATATATATATATATATATATATATATATATATATATATATATATATATATATATATATATATATATATGACGGTGTCCGCGTCGTCAAATGCAAGAATATTGTAAAGTGTAAACAACAAATGCACGGCCTGGGCCGGCAAGCGCATCGTTCGATATCCCTACTACTCAACTTGTTTTGCTACCTGTATAAAAGGCTCTGAGCGCCCGCCGATAAGGCAGTCTAGGCTCTGGCGTGGCTCGGTACACTTGTTGTATCTTGCTAGTAGCTTATCCTTGACTCTCGGATAATTAATTTGTGCAAACAAGTTAATTATTATTGTCAACTGTAAATTAGTCGCAGTACAATTTATAATTGACTATCTATTGCTTAAATTATGACTTATTTGTAATAAGGAATAATTAAGTTACTTGGAATTGTTAAACGAGAACTAGTCATTAGTGATGGAAAGCTTCAATAGTGATTTTATGTTATTTTATTGATACAAGTTGAACAAAATATAAAGAGTTGTTATATTACCACATCCGCATTTTATTTGTCATATCTGACCCACTTCCTACATCAGAAGTGGGATCGGATTCACTCCCACTTCAGCATCAAACTATTTCGGTTAATTATGTAGAACAGTAAATGTCTTTTTTCGCTTGTGGTATGGAAACTATTCTTTGAAAAATAGCAGAAAATATTAATTCACGTTCTGTAAATGCATCTACTCCCCTTAAGTTGATATACTTTGATTCTGATGAAGCAGACGATATGACTAACTGGTGTCCTCCCCCTAGCTTCGTATTCTTCATTACTGAGGGTCGTAACCTCCTTATTAGATTGTTCTTGATAGCACAACATTATGCCATTGGACTCTATCTTCAGCGGCGTGCAGAGCATCATAAAACATTTTAGACATAAGATTGGTGCAAACCTGGTTTGTCCATCGCATAGGAGTACGACCACGTGGTCTTTTGTCTTCTACTTTTCCGGTCACTATTAGCTTTTCGAGATTATCTCCTTGCTTTCTAGAGATGTGGCCGAAGTATTATAGAATTCTTTGAAGGCACTTAGCAGACAGTCTGGTCTTTACTCCAAGTTGTTTTAGTATGAAGACGTTGGTCCTGTGTGCTGTCCAAGGGATACGTAACATTTTCCTCCAGCACCACATTTCAAACGCATCAATGCGACGTCTGTCTGCAGCTCTTAGTGTCTATGACTCTGCGCCGTACGTAAATATGGAGAACACCAGCATATAAACCAGCCTCTGCTTTGTTTTTAATGAGATGCTTCTGTCGTTCCAAAGACCCTTCATCTGACTCGTAGGATATTTGTCGTGTAACTTACTAGCTGGTGTACCTCAAGTAAAATAATTATAGAAAAGAAAAAATTAGACGGGGTTGATCTGATCATTGTAGCTACTCACTCACTTAAGAGTCATGCCGTCACCTACTTCACAAGCTGCTGTCTTGGCAAGCTATATTATGACTTGAAGATCTCTTCCTTTTAGACTTAGAAATGAACCGATTTAAGAGCACCACTGTATTTCGAGGAAGTTACAATTTTTGTGATAGAATCGAACATCGTAACAACTGTTGCCGTGATAAACAGAAACTTATCTCAAATAATTTTTGCTTGCAGCGAAAGCAGGTCATCTACCACTATCTCTGGTGGCGTGTCCAGTGGCCGACCACCAGTGGTCTGCTATGTATGTTGTGACCCCGGCCCAGCCACATAGCTTCCATTTGTCCGAAGCGCTACAAGAAGAAAGAAGTTGCCGCATCAAGTTCCGAAAACAGAAAACCAGTCAACATCTGTTCCAGAGCGTCACATGGTGTATTACACTAAGTGAAAATTAATTATTTTTTTATATTTGACTCAGGTTCAGAAGGCCATATCTAACAAATATCTTGTGATTCCTTTGTAAGAGAACGGTTTTATGAACAAGAATCCAAGTAGTCGCTTGTCCTAATGTAATTTCCACTCAACAGATCAAATGTTTAACCACAAGGCAAAATTTAAATTTGGAGGTCATATCTCACATTTGACCTAATGAGTCTTAATAAAAATTTTTCGTTAGGTCGCAAAATTTTGGAGCAAGGTAGAATAGGAACTAAGCAACAACAGGTTAATGCTTAGCAATACTTAAACACTTAATCGTGCTCAATTTCAAAATCTGCTAGCGAGAGTATGGTAAACACTGACCTTGTAGATAAAGATAGAGAGCGCTTGGTGGATATTTTTAAAAACAATTGACAACAAATTCAATTAAAACCGTCGGGCTTAAATTCGTTGAGCTGAAATCGAATTAGTGGACCCTTTGAAGATCATTAATAAGCAATCTTAAAGTTTATTACCAACTAAAACTCAAACTAATATTTAAAAAAAAAAGAAAACAATACAGATTTACATCTTCTTGCGACAGGCACATATAGAGCTAACAGTCGGTCCGAATATGTGATGCGAATCTTGTAGGGTTTAATAATGATAGCGCAGTATAATTCTCTGACAAATCATGGCAAGAGCGGTTAGGTAATATTTAACACGTGCTCAGCAGCATTAGATTTGACATTCGGCAACTAACAAAAACTCGCAAAAGTATCTACAAGCTTTGAAGATCCAGTGTATCCAACAGAATCAAAAAATCAGCCCGATCGGACATTATACGGTTGAGTAGAGGTAATGAAAGGTAAATATTTTAGTGTAGGTGACTTTGTCTTTGTTAGGAATGAAGAACGACACTAAACGAAACTTGATTCAAAATATAAGGGCTCCTTAAAAGTTACCGCAATTTTAGAAAACAATAGGTACGAATTAAGACATATCAATGGATCTAATAGGACATATAAAGGAGCTCATGATAGCCTCTGCGAAGTTCCCCATATTCCTATAGGGTTTCTTAAGGTATATGAAAATTATAACAAGGATGACGTGACGGCGTATACTCATGATAATGATCTTGTTCATGAAACTGGTCCATACAATATTATTAGAACTGCAGTGTATATTGTAAATAGTTTTAAAAGTCAGAGCTTTAATATCTTCGAACTATCTGCGAAGGAAATTTCTAATGTTGTAATAACTAATGCCACTGTTCATGAGGCTGCATCATCAGCAAAAAAAAAAACGATATAAAGTAAACGAAAAAAAAATGTAGTAAAAAGATGTAGGATTGACAAAAAAATGTAATGTAGGATTGACAAAAAATGTAGGAAGATTAGAGTCATTGAAGGGAGTGTCCGGTCCAATGACTCAGCTAAAGGGGTTCATTCCGGTCTAGCCTTTTGGCTACAGGAATTACAACCCAGTCTAGCATTAGCTACAGGGATTTCCGGTCTAGCACTGTTAGCTAAAGGGATTTCCGGTCTAGCACTCTCAGCTAAAGGGATTTCCGGTCTAGTACTGTTAGCTAAAGGGATTTCCGGTCTAGTACTCTCAGCTAAAGGGATTTCCGGTCTAGCACTTTAGCTAAAGAGATTTCCGGCCTAGCACACTCCAGTCTCCGGTTTTAAACTGATGAGAGGGAGCTTAGTACACTCCAGCCTCCGGTTTTAACTGATGAGAGGGAGCTTAGTGCACTCCAGTCTCCGGTTTTTAACTGATGAGAGGGAGCTTAATACACTCCAGTCTCCGGTTTTTAACTGATGAGAGGGAGCTTAGTACAATCCAGTCTCCGGTTTTTTTAATTGATGAGGGATTCCTAGCTTAGTAGGATCCAGGCTCCGGTTTCAAAACTGACGAGAAAGGTTTAATAGTTGTAGTTGCTGAAGGGGTTACCGGACCAGCACACTATTATAACATTTCGCTAAAAGATTACACTAATTATAGAGTTCTAAAAAAAAAAGATTATGTTTAGTTTTCTACAAGATATGTCAGGATGAACGAGGCGTTCCTTGTCCTCAGATGTATAAAGATGCGCACACGAGGACGTGTCCATGTCAGTATGACCGTGACGGCGTCCGCGTCGTCAAATGCAAGAATATTGTAAAGTGTAAAAAACAAATGCACGGCCTGGGCCGGCAAGCGCATCGTTCGATATCCCTACTACTCAACTTGTTTTGCTACATGTATAAAAGGCTCTGAGCGCCCGCCGATAGGCAGGATTGCTCGGAGTGCGACACATAAGAGATATCTCATATGTACTAAATTCGTTCGGACCGTATCAATGATAAAGTGCTTTCTCATTGCTTTCTTTAGAAAACAAATGAGAAACAACCAGTGAGGGGAGTGCTTTGCCCGAGATTGTCTCGGCGGCTGCAAAACAGCCGCCGATTACGGTCGCGAAGTACTCCGATTTTATTTTTGTGTGTACCCTCACACAAAAATAAAAATATGAAGAAGATGGAGGGTAGTCGGAAATCTACCGGCGGCTCCCCGCAGAGCCAGAAAGAGACAGCCAGCATGCCGGCCAGCCAGCCAGCTGCGCCGAAAGCGCGGGCCAGCTCCGAGACGGACATTTCTGAAATGTCCGGCTGGGAAACGGTCCAACCGCGCAAACCGCGCACTACACCCAGTGTGTCGCCGTCATACTATTTAAAGAAAAAGACGACAACACAACAGGTACCCACCCAGCCTTCACGCAAGTCACCCGACACTGTTAAGGTAGGTGCAAGTAAGCCGCCCTCGCCGAAGGCGGCACAAACTGAGCAGCCGTCCTGGAAATCGCCACAAATTAGAGTAGCCTCTTCGAAGGCGGCTCAATTTGAGACGGTAACCTCAGAGGCGGCTCAGTCTGGGCCGTCTACGTCAAAGGCGGCATTAACTGGAGCTATCCCTAAAGATCCACGTATTTACCGCCGTACAATTGAACGCCGCGCAAACCGCGACCGGGCCGTCTCCGGACCGCGTACCTCGGGTTCGCGCGATCGCTCCGCGCCGCGCGATTCCTCGGCGAGTAGTGACTCCTCCGCGCGCAGAGAGTCCTCCGCACATAGTGACGCGTCGGTTCGCCGCGACTATACCAGCCAGAGTGAAAGCACTGGCACCCACCGAGACAACCGTGACGCGGAGATGCGCGCCCCGCCTACCCCAATTAGATGTACCAAAGTATCGCCGAAGACAGCTCTAGAGCAAAACTATATAATTGTCTCTAGGCTAGCTAAATCCAAACTGCTTGACGAGGACCTGTTACAAGCTATGGCCAAACACCTCGAAGATCGCAGCGCCGCATTAAAAGCGGCAGGGATAGCGGACGCTCCTGTGTCGGCCGAGGACGCAGCAGCAATACAACATGCAGAGGTGGCTCCTATTCTCTTACCACCCTGCACTACTTCACATAGAAGAAAGAGACAGAAAGAAGAGGAACCGGCAGAGGAAGAAGAACCCAAACGGCAGCGTGTGCCTGCCACACCTTCTCTTCACCAACCCACTTTTGCGTCCAAGGTGGCTACTACATCCAAAACCACCACCCCACCATCAAATCCCCCTCCGCCCCCACCGACTTCAACGGACACTAGCAATAGTCGTTACCCTCCCCTGATTGTCGAAAACCTCCCCAACTGGACAGCGCACTTCAGGGAGATAAAAGCAAAATTGGGACATGCACCCAACGCCCGCCCATTCGGCCGGGGGGTTCGGTTTACACCGAAAGGAGAGCAAGAATACCGCTGTATCCAGACCTACCTAACAGAACTAGAGAAGAGGGAAACCATCTCCTGGTTTTGTTACTCTCTTCCAACAGAAAGAAGTGTGAAGGTGGCGATCCATGGCCTCCCGGCCGAGACACCGCCCGACGAGATATGCCAAGCCCTTGCAGAGCACGGGCACGATGCCGAATATATACGCCCAATAAAGGCCAGAGCCGATCGACCTGGCTGCATTTTTATGGGCATCATAAAGAGAAAACCCGACACGCTACCAGGTATATATGCAATTGATGAGCTTCTTTATATGCCTGGTATAACTATTGAAGCCTGGCGAGGCAAAAAGGGCCTGGCGCAATGCCACCGTTGCCAGTTGTTTCGCCATTCATCACATAACTGCCACCGCCCGCAGCGATGCGTGCGCTGTGGCGGTGAACACAGAGCAGCTGACTGCCCTCGCCCTAGAGAAGAGCCGCCTACGTGTGCAAATTGCCAAAGTCCGCACACGGCAAACAACATCAGCTGCCCGGTGTACAAAAAGGAAGCCAGGAACAAAACAGCTGGCACGGTGGCCCTAACTGTGGCCCCAGCCCTCCGAATAAACCGCACGTTGCCTCAGAAGAACGTCCAACCACTGAAGCAGGAAAACGCTCTATGGAAGAACAACAGATAGACCCAACGGCCGGAGCAGGTACATCTTTGATGGCGCCAGCCAACGACCCAAAGCCCAGGCATACCACAAAAAAGACTAAAAAGTCCAAGAAGACTAAGAAGGCAAGAACTGCTAAAACAGCAGAGACAGCAGAAACAACAGAGGCTACAGAACAAACAGAGGTACCAACCACGCAAACGGCGAAGGCATCGGTCACACGTACCTTGCCCACAAAAGAAACGACACGGAATGTGGTCCCACAAAAGTATCCGGACGAAGGAAGACTGGCTATCCTCGAACAGGCTATCCAGATCTTCCAAGATGTGCTGGGGGCTTTACGCGAGGGACTGGACCCAGTCACAGTCATCCTCAGAGGCATGACTGAACTTCTCCAAATTTATGGAAAGTAAACCTCTGAGGATCCTCTTCTGGAACGCCCGTGGTCTTAGGGAGAAGACCACGCCTCTTAAAACCATCTTAGCAGAGCAAAACATAGATGTGGCTCTCATAAATGAGACATGGCTGAACCCGGCAGACCGTCTCAAGTGCCCAGGATATACCGTCTACCGCAAAGACGAGCACAGCGGACTGCGTTACTACCGTGGGTTGGCTATACTAGTCAGAAGGAGAGTCATACATCAACTAGCACCACCACATCAACTCAATATCATGTCTGCACTTGGTATTGACATCCAGACGAATATGAATGATCTGAGGCTTTACGCAATATATAGGCCAACGGGACGCATGGACTTAGAGGACGTACACACTATTATGGATACGGACTTAGCAGTCATCGCAGCCGGGGATTGGAATTGCCGTAACACTGCATGGAACTCTAACTTCTCATGCGCTAAGGGGAAGATACTAAGTCGAGACGATGGGCCCTGAAACCCCAACACACTACCTGGACTGCGATAATATGCGCCCGGATGTAATAGATTTCGTAGTAGCCAAAGGATTCCCAACTAGCCAACTCACGGTCGAGACACTCGATTACCACACGCACTCAGATCACCAACCCATCCTGGTTCCCACCCTAACTCAAGAACCAGTGCGGACTAGACTACTAGCACCAAGAGCCACAATCGATTGGAGTATCTTCCACCGGGAGCTAGGTAAGTCCACAGTCACTCGACCTATCATTCAGGCCGATGACGTGGACCACCTACCGGAAGATCTCCAACAACAGATGGCAGAGGCCCTCCGAGCAGCCACTACTTGAGACCCACAAGAAAGGCTCATCCTCCGTTTCCTAAGCACATCAGGGATATGCTAAAGGAAAAAAAGAGAACTGCGAAAGATCTGGCAAAACACCAGATGTCCCAACCAAAAACGCCAACTAAACCGACTTGCTGAAAGAATTAAGACAGAAGTAGAGGCTTTCACCACCCAAAAATGGGAAGACCGAACATATGAGGCCACCGACGACTGGTCCTCACTACACAAACTCTGTCGGTCATTCACGAACGCCAAAACCCCGGTCAGACCCCTTCGACACTCTGACGGCACAGTCAGATACAAAGCCAAAGACAGGGCAGAAATATTTGGGGGACATCTGGCGTGCCAATTCATGCCAAATCCTGCTAATGATGACGAGGAAGCCACAAATCTAGAACACCTACTGACTACCTATTATAATATGGAAATTCCACCGGAGGAGGATCATATATTCTTCTCGCCAAATCAAGTCAGCCAAGTCATAAAGAAGACCAAGCCCAGGAAAGCACCCGGCGCTGACCGAATTCCTAATACCGCTCTGCGACAAATGCCGTACCGCACCTTAGCGGCATGGACTCGCCTTTTTAACGGGATAATGCGCACGGGTCGCTTTCCCAAAGTCTGGAAGCTAGGGCGCGTAATAATGCTACCCAAAGCAGGGAAGAATATACTTCTACCATCCAGTTACCGGCCAATAACATTGCTGCCGTCAATCTCCAAAATATTTGAACGCCTCCTACTGCAACACCTTAACCACCACTTCACTCCGAGAGAAGAACAGTTTGGGTTCAGAACAGAGCATAGTACCACGCTCCAGTTATCAAGAGTGCTGCACAAGATGACGTCGGCCCTAAACAAGCGGGAGAAAGCCGCGGCCACATTCCTTGACATGGAAAAGGCTTTCGACCGGGTGTGGCACGCCGGCCTCATCTTCAAACTCCAAGAACTAGGAATACCACGCAGGATAGTACGCGTCATCGCCTCCTTCCTTCACGAGAGAAAATTCCAGGTGTCAGTGGAAGACAGCCTATCCCAAGAACACGCAATGAGAGCAGGGGTCCCTCAGGGCAGCTGTCTTTCACCAACCCTTTACTCGTGTTACACTGATGACATCCCAGCGCCAGAGAGTGTAATGCTGGCGCTGTATGCAGATGATGCCGCGTACGTCAGCACATCCTTAAAAGCAGACCATGCAGCACTCAAGATACAGAGGGTGCTAGAGGTACTAGAGACATGGCTGAAGAGATGGAGATTGACGGTCAACGTCCAAAAAACCCAGGCCATGATAATAGGTAGTCAGGCCAGGAACATACCAAAATTACAGCTCGCAGGTCAAGATATAGACTGGCAGCATAAATGCCAATACTTGGGAGTCACCATTGACTATAATTTAACAATGAAGACCCATACCAAGAAGGTGGTGGATAAGACGCGGGCAGCCAGAGCCCTACTCTATCCAATTCTCTCTTCAAAATTACCGCTGGCCCAAAAACTGGCCTTATACAAAATATACTTGCGACCCCGTCTCACATATGCTGCTCCAGCTTGGCATCAACTACTGAGTAGACAGAGCAAGAAAACCATATGGGCCCAGCAGAACCAAGCACTGAGGACGATAGTGAACGCACCAAGATACGTGAAAAACTCGGTCATCCTCAAAGACCTTCGGATAGAACCCGTCGAGGACTTCATTAAAACCTTAGCGACGAGCATGTTTAGCAGAGCCGACATGTCAAGTCATCAACATATCCAAAACATCGCCCCATGGAGATCCACGTCTTTGGACAGAAGGTTATATCCTCGTGATATAACCACCCAGATAGCAGAGGGTATTACCTGATGAAATCGCCGCTTTCGCTGCCGGTCGCCTGCCGGGCTTCCCACAAGCGGGTTCCACCCAGAGCGGCTGACCGGCGCGGAGCGGCGCAAAGAATCGGGGAGTACCCCCGGCTAAACAAGATGACCACTAAACACAAAAACACCAAAACCATAATATCAGAACACTTAAAACCTCTACCAACACAGTACAAATGACCATTTCCTCACCCCCCCCCCCTCCTCTCCCGCTCAAGCCACCGCTGCGTGTTTAATCCCCCGTCAGGGACTCGACCTGCGGGGCGGATTGCACGTGGCGGAGGGTGGACAGTGGGGGGGGGAGACCCAACCTACCGACTCCTACTCCACACCAACCCTTCCACCCCCTAACTCAAACTTCGCCTTCTGTGTGCTTGATCCCCGCTTGCGGGGCGGATCGTATGCGGAAGTGCTGCAGGGGTGGACCACCTATCCTTTACCCACATCCATGCCGCAAACCAGAGGACTTGGGGCCATCGGCCCATATTCAACCCAAGGACCTAGCCGTCTTCACGGCTAGCGTGTGATACCACGGTCAGGGGCTCAGCCCCGAAACCGTTTCCCCGCATCTGATAAGGCAGTCTAGGCTCTGGCGTGGCTCGGTACACTTGTTGTATCTTGCTAGTAGCTTATCCTTGACTCTCGGATAAATAATTTGTGCAAACAAGTTAATTATTATTGTCAACTGTTTAGGCAATTAGTCGCAGTACAATTTATAATTGACTATCTATTGCTTAAATTATGACTTATTTGTAATAAGGAATAATTAAGTTACTTGGAATTATTAAACGAGAACCACATCCGCATTTTATTTATCATATCTGACCCATATAAACGACTTTTTTTTAAACTATGTAAAAATAATTCAACATTCTATTGTAAGATTTCTTTTACTAGGTACCCTTTTATACTCATGATATTTTATATTGTGTTCAGTTGTAAAAACAACACTCGATGATTTGCTATTTTTAATAATATCTTTTTGTATTAGTATTAACGTGGAGCAGTTTGGCCGAATAAAACACTTTTGGGCAGAGTAACGCCCTCAACAAACGATAGAATTACAATGAATCGAAAACATGATGTCCCAGCATTATGACGTCATGAAACAGGTGTGCCGCACATCTGGCCGGTCGTCAAGCGCGGTTGATAACACTCGGCCATCCTGCATAGTACGTGTCCCACGGATCTGGCTTCGTTTTTCAGCAGCAGCCTCGAAGTTCTGAGAATGGAAACAATATACGGCAGTTAAATGTTCTCTATTGAGTTATTAAACATCAAGTGTTTCAGTTCGAAGATCTTTATTTCTATTAAACTTTCACTTATAGAGTATTCATACATATATATATACAATATTTAGAATAAATACACGGTAGCATTAGTTATGTTATCCTAAGCCTAACTAATCAGATTTATATAAATGAATCCCTGAAATGGTTAAACGTGCATAACCTTGGAATAAATACAACAAATTGTATAATTCGTTGTTTTCAAGAGGTTTGTGTAAATGGAAATGTTTAAAAATCATATTAATCTTTAACCTCATAATATGAAGAGTAAATGAATGAGTTAGACAAAAGATAGAGGGAGGATTTTTCTTATATTTTAAAATTAGAACGTTGATCTTGAGAACTAAGAGAGAACTCACAATTCATGTTTTAAATTGTATTAAGTACATATTATGTCATCCGAATATTTACTAATTTTTCTGTTTTAATATTTTTTTTACCTTTTACATTTTGTTAATTTTAATTTTTGGGACTAATAGAATTTATTATGATGTATTAAATTACTGTTTCAGTTTATATTATGTATACTTTATATATATGGTATTTATTATAAACTCTATGCATATATATTTATATTTTTATATTACATGTTATTATATGTTATAATTATTAGCTTGTACCCCAAAAACAGGCACTTTGGTAAACATATCCGATCCTAATAATCCCATCACAGCATACAAATCGCAATTTACATACACTTTGGCGTCGGCGGCGGCGACTCACTGTTACGGCCCGCTAACAGTCGGGACCCTGGTAAAGAATAAATAACGGACTGAAATGCTGATATTACTTATTAGATAGCAAACAAGCAGATGGCTCCCCTAATGGAAACAGAAACCATCGCCTATAAACACTAAAGATGTTAATGATGCGTTGCTATCCATATGGCAAGATGGCAATGCCACATGCATGAGTCTACCGGCTACCTTACTCTTCAAACCGAAATACGACGATGACAAGCATTGACGCTATTGTGGCAGAATTAAGTATGGCAGTGGTACTCTATACCCGGGCGAGTCATTACGGAACTCCTATAGGTCACGAAGGTAGTGAAACTTATCACTAATCGGTCGCATTATCTGTTGTCAAGATACTGGCCTAAGAAAAGTTTCGGTCTTACAGGAGACGTCCTTCGGACGAGCCCTAACGTAAACTTAATCTCTGGCTGAGAATTCTGCCAACAAAAAACCCTGGTTTCGCAGTAATGACCATACAGATCATACAGATCACATAAATTTCTGCAGTATACAATTAATTCGAAAAAAAAATTCAGCCAAATGATCCGATTAAAAATGAGGAAATCGTAATGGAAAAAAGGTTACTTCAATCTGCATGTTAATAAATTAATAATTGTTAATATTTAATTTTTACCACGAATGAAAGGCGTGGAGTCGATATTTGATTGTTTGGGATTGACTGGTGGAGAATCCCAATGACCATTAGATCATCCTTTGAACTGGAAATGTGCAAAAATTTAAATAATTAAATGAATAAATATTTGGACAAAACGACGACGGTAAACATTTATATCTTTTCCATATATCCCACCCCGTCCTATCGTTTTCAGGCACACCACTCGTGCGAAGCCAGGACGATCAGCTAGTAAATAAATATCTGTGGACAAATCACACTTTTAATTTATTAAGTTTTATGACTTGATACTCAATTTAAATTACAATACCTTATAATGAAATCACATATTAGAACGAAGGGTCTTTTTCTTGAAATGCTGAATGTTATTGTCGTTCTTAACTGTATCAGATAGATTTATTATAGCTAGCGGTTGCCTGTGGCTGAAATTCGACGATAGACTAAACAATAAAATCTCTTAAGTTTAACAACTGACTTTAGCCGTACCTAAAGGAAATAATACCCATTACATGTGTGTATGTTATCATGTATGTCACATGTAGTGTGTGTAATGTTTATCTATATTAATGTATTTCTAATGCTTTTTATTAAAACATTATGTAACTAATATGTAAGCCTTAACTGTGCCAAATTTCATATTCTACCATTCACACAACTTACTTAAAAAGGGGTACAAAGTTTTCCCTTCACGTATTAATATACAAATATAAGAATTCCACAAGAGCATACACCTTACTGTGTTGGCAAAGTCCTGAAAAGTCATCATCGAATCAGAGCCGAAAAATGATCGTACTTTTAACAAAATTATTGTACATTATGAAATTATGTCTGCCGACACAGACACCTTAACACATTACCTATATTCACGTTTCACAGACTTAGAGGAACTACGTTATTATATTTTTGTTGCTATTTGATTTTGTCCGGGGTTACCAAATTTTAAGTTTTATTGTTGCACAGTTTATGTATAAAATGCCTTTGTGTAAACGTTACTGTTGGATGTATATTTGTTTTTATTTTTTTTTAGTAGCCAGGCATGTACCTCTTTTATAATGTTGCTTGATGTGTAGTAATTAAACTTTTTTTGTATATTTATTTAGTTGGTATTAGGTAGTTTTTACGAAAGAGTGTTATTTTAAAGAGTGTTATTTTGTACTGGTTGTAGCTTATTAAATTGTGCTTGTGCGGCTGATCCTCATATCTATTAAATTTTATGTAGATATTAGATAGATAGAACCTCAAATTTAATGAAGACAGCATGTAATATGATGCAAATGTTTTTCTAGTGTTGTATAAAATATAAAAGTGATTTGGTCAACTTGAGAGTCCCATTTGAACCTATTAGGAATGACTTTTTCTCCTTTAATTGTTAGATTATATGGAAACCATTTATTTAGTTCGTTTTAATTCTTTTGAGCTTGCGATATAATTTCGTGAACAGAGTGTGCAAAGTATAATAGGTATGTGTAATTAATGTATGTAAGAAATAGGAATGGTCCCAGTAATAAGTCGTGTAGAATACCGCAAGTAACTTGTTTTGCACCTATACAACTTGTTGACGGTTATCAAGAAAAGATGAAAACGTCTCGAGTGATTTGCCTGTGATTCCTATATTACTTATATTGTAACAGTTTTGAGTGGCTTACCATATAAAATGTTTTTTCAAATCTATGAATGTACCTAAACAATCATATCTTTGATCGATGTTAGTCATATCAATCGCTGCTAATAAAGTATTAGATTTGAGTCTAAAGCCGTAATGCAATGCGATAAAAGATTTAGCGGTCTAATACTTGTTAAGTTTGTTGTATATCACTGTCAATTTTGTTTACATAATTAATTAGGTCATGTGCCATTTTGGTTTATTTTTCTTTTCACTAAATTACAGTAGTACGTAATATGTCTAGCAACCTTAACATTTTACTCTTTCTAAATTACATCTTTAATATATATTCATTTGGTCTGGCCTTCTAAGATATCCTAATAATTATTAAGTCTGTCTATGATTTAAATTAATTAAGACTATTTCCCGAAAGAATTAAATTAGAATTTACTTAAAGAGAAACAACAATTAATAGTACATAATGAACTTTGACGTCCGTGCGTAGTTTCCTTGTGGTGGTAAATTAAACGAACAACAACTTACTAGGAGTATATTTAATATATAACCATTACAAAGGTTGGAGCGCGAATGACTACACTTATCTAGACAGCTATTAAGAGAAAAAGTTTGACCTGAATTTGGGAGTGGTGCCGTGTGCAAAATCATGATTCACTTATGTGACTAATTACAGATAGGCACATCATTTCCCCTCCTTTTTTTAAAAAAAACTGATACAATTAAAGGTTAAAAAAAATAAGGTAAAAAAATGGATTAAATATGATTACATAGATGCATAACAAACGCGTTTTTGCTAATTGAGTAAACACTTTTTATAGTTGTAGTAGTACACATATTTTTTGGCACTTCACTACACTAGAACTATCGTTGATACGTCAGACCACGGAATATGCTGGTGCAGCGGTCAGATTGACCGTTCTGCGGCTGGCGCGGGCTCCTCGTAGCTCTCGTCTGAAGAACTCGGTGTATTTTGCTTTACAGCACTTTGCCATAATGTAACAAATTATGACGATTATTGTTCCTCCAATTATGACTGTAATCATGTCTAGCTTGCTGTGTGTTATATCGTGCAGCATTGTTGAAGAGGCTTGGTTATTAGCTCCAGATTGAGCGATAATCACTTGTTCCTTGCTTTGAGTTTTTCCCATGATGCTGATTAGATGTTAAGGTGGTGATGATCCGAAATGTAATGATGTAATAATTATTGAGGCGAGAATCGTACTGTTCGCTTAATGAGTCGTCCGGATCGTGTTCTCATTTGTTCGTTGTGTGCAACATTACCCTTCTGGTCGCTGGTGCTAGGCGTAGGTATTGTTTTGCTTTCCAGGGCCTTATTTGGATGAGTGTTTTGTTCGTCTGTGTCGCTCTGGACTATAAATGCTGGTTTCAAGCGATCTATTGAGATGACCTTGATAACGTTGTAAATCATTACTTTAAAATATTTTTCGCCATGCTCTATGACCTTGAAAGGGCCTTCGTAGGGCGGCGTTAAAGGTTTTGTAACATGGTCGCAACGAACAAATACGTGTTTACATGTTCTTAACTCTGGATGCACAAAAGTTTTGTCTTGTCGCAGTTGCTTTTGGGGGACTGCACATAAATTTCGAATACACTCTCTTAATTCATATAAAAATGTGTCGTTATCTAGGATAGGCTTTGAAGTTTCGAAAAAATCGCCAGGTAATTTTAAATTTGCTCCGTACACCAGCTCTGCTGCGGATATTCCTGTGTCATCCCTTAAACTGGCTCTTAGCCCCATTAGTACGGACGGTAACTCGTATACCCATTTTTCTGTATTGCCTCGCGATATAAGGGCTGTTTTGAGCGTTCTGTGCCATCGTTCGATTTTGCCATTGGCTTGAGGATGATAGGCTGTTGTATGAATTTTCGTTATTCCCATGCGTTTAGATAAGTTTGTGAATAAGTGAGACTCGAACTGCCGGCCTTGATCGGTAGTTATTCGTTGTGGGCAGCCGAATCTTACAATCCAGGTAGAATAAACAGCTTCTGATATGCGTTCTGCTGTGATGTCCTGCAAGGGTACGGCTTCTGGCCATCCTGTAGCTCTGTCGATCATAGTGAGTATGTACTTGTAACCTTGACAGTATGTAAGAGGTCCCACTATGTCAATGTGAAGATGGTGGAAGCGGTCGCTATGTGGAAATGCGCTTAGCGGAGAGATCGTGTGGCGCTGAATTTTCGATTTTTGACAACCAATGCATGTTTTTGTCCAGTTGCTGATATCTTTGTTCATGGAACTCCAAAAAAATCGGTTAGTAATCATCTTTCTCGTTGATCGTACGCCAGGGTGACTAATTCCGTGTATTGTATTGAAAACTGTAAGGCGAAACTGCTCTGGAAAATATGGTCGCGCCGATTTTGTTGCTACTTCACAATAAATAGCTTTCTTGCAGCCTGGATACTGGAGTTTAATGAACTTTAAATTCTCTTTTTGTAGTAGTGATGATAGTTCCAGGTCGTCTTCTTGAGCTGAAGACAATTGATTGTAGTCAATGGGCGATGGCATCTCAATTTGGTTAATGCGGGATAGTGCATCTGCTACTATATTTTCTGATCCTTGAATGTGTTGAATTGAGGTACAAAATTGGCTTATGAAGTCGAGGTGTCGAAGTCGTCGTGGCGTGTCACTGTTACTCGTAGCTTTTTTGTGTAAGGCGTGCACGAGTGGCTTGTGATCTGTGTATACAGTGACGTTTTGTCCTTCGATCATGTGCCAAAAATGTTTGACGGCCATGTAAATGGCTAACAGTTCTCTATCAAAGGCACTGTAACGTTGCTGACATTCCCTAAATTTGCATGAGAAGAAACTAAGTGGTTGCCATTTTCCTTCTGCAAATTGTTGTAAAACTGCGCCTGCGCACATGTTGGATGCGTCAGTCATTATAGCAAGAGTTGCATCGGCCTTGGGGTGAAATAACATTGCAGAATCGCGTAAACTTGATTTGCACTTTTCGAATGCTTGAATGGCTTCCGTACTCCATATTATTTTGGTATTATCCTTGCGTTTAGTGTTGTGCAGATACGCGTTTAATGTCGATTGGTATGATGCGGCGTGCGGCAGATGACTTCTATAAAAGTTGATCATTCCCAAAAAACGTCGGAGTTCCGATATTGTTTGTGGCTGCGGGTATTCGTTTATGGTTTTGACACGTTCTTCAAGGGGCCTGATTCCTTCGTTGGTTACGTGGTATCCAGAGCGGCTTACGAGAGCTGGCTTGCCAAATTCACACTTGGATAAGTTTATGGTCACGCCGTACTTGTTGAGGCGTTGAAAAACAATATCTAAGTGATTTTTGTGTATTTCTTTATTTTCTGAAGCCACCAAAGTATCGTCAACGAAGTTGAAAATGAAATCCAGCCCTAAAAATACAACATTATCCATAAAGCGCTGAAAGGTCTGCGCAGCGTTCCGAAGACCGAACATCATTCGCGGAAATTCGTAGAGCCCAAATGGTGTGATGATTGCGGTTTTTTCGATATCCTCAGGGGCATTTGGTATAAAATGATATGCTCTTTGAAGGTCGATACGTGAAAATATCTTTTTTCCAGCCAAATTATGCGTGAAACTTTGAATGTGTGGTACTGGATATCTGTCTGGCTTTGTTATTGCGTTCAAACTGCGATAGTCACCACAGGGTCGTATATCCCCGTTTTTCTTTGGCACGACATGCAAAGGGCTTGCCCAACAACTTTTAGATGGTCTACAAATGCCTATTTGTTGCATGTAGTCGAATTCCTTCTTCGCTTTCGCATACTTGTCCGGATGTAGAGGTCGTGCGCGAGCAAAAACTGGTGGACCAGTAGTTTCAATATGATGCATAACGTTGTGTTTTGGTATCTCCTTGTAGCATACCGGCTTGGTGATATCCGGATACGCAGATAAAATGTCGTAATACGGCGTATTAACATCTATTGTTTTGATTGTCGGATGACTTATTGTCACTATAGACCCGATAACGTTTAGACTGGTCACTGAGTCAATAAGTTTTCTACCATTAATGTCGACTAACAGCTTGTGATAGCTTAAAAAGTCAGCACCGAGGATTGGTTGTTGCACGTCAGCCAGAATGAAAGTCCATGAATATGGTCTGCGCAGGTTTAAATTGAGCACTAGGCTTTTGGTTCCGTAGGTATTGATCACGCTGCCGTTGGCTGCATATAGTTTGTAAGTGTTGTCGCTCTCGCGGGTCGAATATGGTTTTTTGGTTGCAGGCAGTACTGAGACATTGGCTCCTGTGTCCACCAAAAAGCGTAGACCACTTTGTGAGTCGGTCACGCATAGGCGAGGAGTGGGCGTGATAGTGCAGACATCCGCCACTGGCTGCACTGAACTTAGTTTTCCGAATACGTAGAGCTAGTCGGTTTTCTATTTTTCCAATTGCACGGCTCTGTACATTTCCTAGCTCTATGGCGATATTTGTTATGATAAAAGCATGTTCCGTTTGTGAGAGTTGAATCACGGTGAGGTGTAGAGTTACGGCCACGAGATGACGAACGTTGACGTCGATATTTATTGTTGCTGCGATAATTATTGTCATGCGACCTTTGTAGTTCGACGATCTGTATGCTGAGTTGTGCAATCTGCGCTTGTAATTTGGCAAACTCGGAAATAGAATGGGTTGGTGCGGATGTAACTTCGGAAATATGTAATGGTCTAGTGTTTTCTAATACCTTATCTGCAATAGTTGCCAGATTTTCCAGGTCCTTAATGTCTGTCACTGCGAGAACAGCTCGTACTGCCGACGGCAAATGGCCTTGCCACATAATGTTTAAGGTGTCGTCCGGAATCTTTCCCCGTGCGAGGTCTCGCATGGAACGTAATAATTGAGAAGGCTTCTGATCTCCTAGTTCAATTTCACTTAATAATTTTTGTAGTTGTCTATTTTCGGATTCCTCGTAGACAGTCAATAGGCGTGTTTTCAACGTGCCGAATTTGTCAGCGCTTGGCGGAGACAGGAGGATGTCGCTCACTTGCTTGATCACATCCTTGCCTAATTTCGTGACGACCAGGTTGAACTTCGCTTCGTCGCTCAGTTTTTGCGGTTTGAGTATGGCTTCGACCTGCACAAACCACAGGCGTGGGGTATCTTGCCAGAAGTCTGGAAGTCGAGACGAAACCGTGACGGTAGCCAATTCCCACGAGGGTGCAAGTGGTGATTGTTGCTGTTTTTGCTCGTACATTTCGTTATGCTGTTGGTATCACGTCGGGTTCACCAATTTGACGTCCGTGCGTAGTTTCCTTGTGGTGGTAAATTAAACGAACAACAACTTACTAGGAGTATATTTAATATATAACCATTACAAAGGTTGGAGCGCGAATGACTACACTTATCTAGACAGCTATTAAGAGAAAAAGTTTGACCTGAATTTGGGAGTGGTGCCGTGTGCAAAATCATGATTCACTTATGTGACTAATTACAGATAGGCACAGAACAAACGAGGGTACCTGCAAAATTTTTTAGAAGTATATCAAAATGTGTCATGTTGTAAATATATTAATATTAATTACTACTAATATTAATTACTAGCTAACTATCCCTTCATTTATACTTTTTAGTTATTCAGTTCTTCTGTAGTAGGTTCAATTAGTCACAGTTCTCATTTTTATGTTTAGTTTCTGTGCGGTTTCTTTAAGGTATCGCAATTCATGGTAGTACAATAAATCTATTGTAGTATGAACTTTTAAACAAACGTGTTCAACTATATTTTTTATCGAAACTGTCTGTTGTAGTTTTTGTGGTGTAAATTTGCAAATTTAAAAATAATTTCTTAGTGATTAGATAAAAGATGATCCAATAACAAATAGCGTAAATATATTATTATAAAATTAGCATATACGTTATCTAAAATAGTGCGAGTTGTGGCAGTCTTCCTTTTACTTTACTTTAAACAGTGTTTTATTATTCTTTAATATATTTAAAAACATTGTTATTAGAATTTAAGAGATCTAATTTTGAGTATTTATTCTTGAAAATAAAATTTAGTAACCTCTGAACACAGATTTATTTTACAGCTTTGTTTTAGACTAATGTCACACAACTGTTTACTTTTAAGTATCTAAGCTATCTTGATCGAATAACCATTTACTTAATGTATGTGTATACTTGATCACACTGCAATCTAATTTATATGTATGTAGGTTCAATTAAGCACTTACCAGTCTAAGTTATATGCAGGTTATCTTAATCATGCAGCCGCCTCTTTTATATGTATGTAGTGTTGTTCACAAAGCCATTCAAATTATATGTATGTATATAGACTTGCTCACAAAGCCATCTATCTTATATCACCTTTACAAACTTGATCACACAGCCGTCTATTTTATATTATTTTACATCTCATATGTAGACTTTATCACACAGCCATCTACTTTACATCATGTATATATAGACTTGATCACACAGCCGTCTATTTTATATTATTTTATTTCACATATGTAGACTTGATCACACAGCAATCTACTTTATATCATGTATGTAGACTTGATCACACAGCCATCTACTTTACATCATGTATGTAGACTTGATCACACAGCCATCTACTTTACATCATGTATATATAGACTTGATCACACAGCCGTCTATTTTATATTATTTTACATCTCATATGTAGACTTGATCACACAGCCATCTACTTTACATCATGTATATATAGACTTGATCACACAGCCGTCTATTTTATATTATTTTATATCACATATGTAGACTTGATCACACAGCCATCTACTTTATATCATGTATGTAGACTTGTTCACACAGCCATCTACTTTATATCATGAATATAGATTTTTTTATATATTCTTACGTCATTAATGTAGACTTGTTCACACAGTCGTCTACTTCATATTATGTATATGCTTGATTTATAGATTTGATTATATATTGCAAGTTAAATAAAAGCTTGTAACATCTTAGTTATGTGTAGGATACGACTAACCTTTTTTGACGTCGCGATGTACCGAGAGCAAACCAGCTGGCAGCATATTTTCCAATTTATCACATAGTTAATCATCATAGTTTCATTTTGACAGAACCACTAAATCGTAGTTACATAATAAATATTCATTCCGAATCATTTCATCCATATCAACATGTCAATGCTTATTTGACACTATTGTCGTTGCTTATTCACTATGCGATTCATATCGTTTTCAAAGAAATTTTTTATCACTTCTCGAAACCCACTCCGGTTTATGTTTTTCAAAACTGTCAGAGTTAGATCGGGCGTATTCTATACCACTTCTGAAATATTAACGTGGAGCAGTTTGGCCGAATAAAACACTTGAATCACTTTTACACGCACAGTATAATTTTGGGCAGAGTAACGCCCTCAACAAACGATAGAATTACAATGAATCGAAAACATGATGTCCCAGCTTATTTATACCATTTGTTATCTACTTTATTATGACGTCATGACACAGGTGTGCCGCACATATGGCCGGTCGTCAAGCGCGGTTGATAACATTATCTGTGCGTTATCGATAACATTGTCTTAACAGCTATAGTTGATGATGTAGGGTGTACGGTAAAATTCGTAAGAATTTATGTTTACACTCTTGTATACATGTTTTATTGTATTTGTTTTTGTGTGGAAATAAATAAATAAATAAATAAATAAAATAAAAGGGGGGAGGTGTTACAACCCTTAATTGTTAGCTATTCTAAATCGCTGAGTCAAACTTTTATTTTACTATATAAGCCGTGCATTTCCAATGCACGGTCAGTCAGTACTTGAACTAGTCAAATCACTGCCTAGCAACGGACCTTGTTTTGTGCCCGCCGGCTGGCCTTCAGTGAGGAGACTAGGGATAGTAACATCCGCGTCGTAACCCCCTTTAACCGCGTGCACAAATAGTAGTAGTGCGATCTGAGTGTTAAATAAAAGTGAAGTGTAAAAAGTAAAGTTGAATAAAAGTGGTTGTCTCGAAAAATAGTTTTTTTTAAGACTAGAACGCGGGACAACCTAACAGTACGTTATAGGAGGAATATATGTGTGAAATTTTAAGTTTCTTCAATTAAGGGTTTGGTTTTATTTTAGGAGTTAAATGTTGAAAAATGCTGAAATAAATAACTCATTATTGTTGCTGTACTCAATTTATTTGAAATGTCTTGCAAATATGTCCAAGGAATAAAAAAATATATAAAATGTTATACCCTATTTCATCCCCACCTGAGTTGAATTTTGAAAAATCCTTCCTTATTTATTTATTTAACACTTTATTGTACACATAAAATTAATAAAAAAAGGAAATAACAGGTTAAAAAGTACAAAAGGCGAGCTTATCACTAAAAAGAGATGTCTTACAGCTAACCCAAGACAAAGAAAACTCAATACATTGAAAAATAAGGTAGACAGTGTACAATAAGAATTAACTCTTAATTGAATATAAATATCAAGTGCAAGGTATAACAGATGCTAAAATATATCATTAGGTTTTTAAAGGAAAGAACTTTAATTATTTTGATCAAGGGATAAATAGTATAATTTTAATTGCTTTTTAAAAGTGCACAGAGAAGAACTATTGCGGATGTGATATGGGAGTGAGTTCCAAAGTCTTATTGCAGATACTGTGAAAGAGTGAGTAAAGAAACTAGAATTGTGTGAAGGCATACGTAATAGAGCAGAAACCGGGAGACGACACGTAGAGCCAGGTGGATGAAGAAATTGGAAATCTTCTTTTAAATAGTTCGCCGTTGAAGGATTGTAAATATTGTTATAAAGGAGACAGAGTATATGTGTGTCTCTTTGCAGACGTATGGGGAGCCATTTTAATTGGGTTCTATATTGAGAGACCCGGTCATATTTCCGCAGGCCAAAAATATATCGAATTCATAGATTTTGTATTCGTTCCAACTTATTTAATAATTCCTCAGTGATATCAGGATAGCATGAGTCTGCATAGTCAATAAGTGGAAGTATAAGAGAAACCATAAGAGATATTTTAGTCTGTAAGGGTAGAAAATTTTGAAAAGATTTAAGTGAATGAAGTGCATGATTAACTTTCTTACTAATACTGCTAACGTGAGATTCCCAAGAAAAATCAGCACTAAAGACCAGAGCCAAATCCTTTACTGTGTGTGATAGCGCAATTGGAGTGTTATTATACGAAATAGTTGGTACATTGGTTAAACGACTACGCATACAACGACTTCCAATAATCATTGCCTGAGATTTGGAAGAAATGACCATGAGACCAAAGGATTGTGCCCAGGTATGAATTTTTTGCAAATCTGAATTAATTTCATTTATGGTATTTGCTACATCAGCAACAGTACAATGGTGATAAAGCTGAAGATCATCAGCATAAAGATGAAATTTAGACGAGATTACTGTAGTAACAGTGTTAATAAAGAAAGAAAACAGAAGGGGGTATAGAATCCCACCCTGAGAAACTCCTGCCAATAGATTATTCCAATCAGACCGTAAGTTATTATAGCAAGTCCTCTGTGAACGACCAGAAAGGTAGGATCTAAACCAATCTAGTGAACCAATGTTTACAGATCTGAGTATTTTTAAAAGAATATCATAATCAGTTGAATTAAAGGCATTACTGAAGTCTAAAAAAACTATAATAGTCAGTTGCCCCTTGTCCATGGCCAATCGTATATCATCAGTAACGCGAATTAAAGAAGTAACAGTACTATGGCCCAAACGATAGGCAGACTGATAAGGACACAAAAGTTTATTACTTGCAATGTGTTCTACTAATTGCTTGTGGACGATGTGTTCTATAACTTTGGACAAGTATGGCAAAATTGATATAGGCCGATACTGAGTCAGAGACACTGGATGTGGTACTTTAGGGAATGGAATAATATGGCCTAATTTCCAAACAGAAGGAAAAACACCAGACGAAAAAGAGAAGTTAAATATATGTGTAAGAATAGGGAGAATATCAGGTGCAAGCAATCCAATCATCCTAGCACACACATTATCACTACCCATAGCCAAAGAGGAAATGGAAGAAATATGCCTTTTGACCTCATCAGAAGTGACTGGTTGTAAAGAGAGCAGAGAACACGGCGGAAAATTGGAAGAAGCTATCTTAGACATTGTAGTGAGTTTAACTGAACTGTCTAGAACTAAAGAAGCAGTGGAAAAATAAGAATTGTGGGCATTGACGTCAATATCATTAGTACAAGAAGAAGAAACTTTACCAATACTGAAAGATTTAAAAAATCTCCAAACTTTAACTGAACCAGCATTGGTTATGGACTCATGGAAGTAACGTCGCTTGGCAATACGGCATAAACGGTTGCAGTGATTTCGTAACATCTTATAACGACAAAAATTACTGTTAGATGGAATTCTATTGAATATGCTTTTAGCCTTATCTCGCTTTGACATTTCGATTTTTATGTCACAGTTTAACCAAGGAGCAGGTTTATGCTTAATTTTAATTCTCTTGATAGGAGCATGATGAATAAATAAATTTAACAAGGAATCATTTAAAAATTTAACCATATAATCAACATGTTCGCCTTCAAATATTGGAGTCCAATCAATAGCACTGAAATCGTTTCTTAAGCCCTCCACATCAATATTATTAAAAGAACGTCTAAAGACGTACAAAGCTTTTACTTTAGGAACACGAATTTTATATGAAAGATAGAGAAAATCATGATAAGAAAAGGATGAAAGGAGTTGGCCATACGTATTAACACATTCTAAACGGGAAACAATAATTAGATCTAAAAGAGATGGATTAGTATTAGGAAAGTGATGTGTAGCAGAAAGAGAAAGATAATTAAGGTTAGAAGAGGATAAAATTGAAATCAATTTATCTGCGCGTGAATCTTTCTTGAACAGGCATGTATTAAAATCACCGAACTGTAATATATGTTGGTAAATCGGACAATATCTAGGAGAGTTTGTCCAATATATGTAAAATTATTAGTTACTTTCATCAGTCATAGATGGCGCTATGCAGTTTTTACATCGCGTTATTATGTGGCATTAATGAGTGTCACTGTAGTGACATTTGGAGCGACAACGGTACTAATTTCGTTGGTGCGTCTAAGGAATTAGCATCACTTGTTGCCGCCGAAAATTCATCAGTTGCTACGGAAATACGAAGCTGGCTAAGCACGAAGGGTGTCACTTGGCATTTTATTCCACCTCACACGCCCAACTTTGGGGGTCTGTGGGAAGCTGGAATTAAATCGACCAAATTCCACTTGAAAAGGTTTGTCGGCTTGTCAGCGCTTACGTATGAAGAAATGGCTATTCTTCTTGCGCAAATCGAAGCTTGCCTCAATTCTAGAACACTTTCTCAATTAAGTGAGAATCCAGATGATCCAACACCCCTCACACCTTGTCATTTTTTGATCGAAGAGCCTTTGCTTCTTGTACCGTCTCGGGACTACCTTAACAGCAATATAAGCATTCTGGACCGGTGGCAGATGATACAACGCATGACTAGAGATTTTTGGTGCCGCTGGCATCAAGAATATTTAGCCCATTTAATGCAGCGATATAAGTCTCTAGAAAAGGAGCCAAATTTGGGAGATGTATGTTTTGATCAAGGAGGATAATTTGCCTCCAGCTAAATGGCTACTTGGTCGAATTACTGCGAAACATCCCGGTTTGGATGGAATTACTCGGGTCGTATCTGATTCTGTATAATTCTGAAATTAAAAGACCCATTTCGAATTTGTGTGTTGCCCATTACCGAGTGAGCGAATTATCAATTGTATTTTCATAGGTAACATTTAATTTTTTTGTTATAGATATATGTATTTACTCCCTTGACCTCATGGTGGGAGGCTGTGTTTTAGTTTAGTTTATTCAACCCCCCTTGACCTCATGAGCGGTTTTGAAAGACATTTCACTATGTTCTTGGTGGGCGGAATGTCCAATATATGTAAAATTATTAGTTACTTTCATCAGTCATAGATGGCGCTATGCAATTTTTACATCGCGTTATCATGTGGCATTAATGAGGTTCAATATAAGCAAAAGAACATTACTTCTGTTTTTGCACCGCTTACATAAAGATAAATGTACATATATAGTACTTGAAACAATAAATAGTGTTCAAATCGTATCGGCGAGTTTCATTGAGAACCACCAGAGAGAGCCGCTGTACATGGTCCATTCGAGATCGGATTTTCTGATAATTTTTGAGAATCAGCACAAAAACCAGTGGTGGAACGCCATTGACGTGCGTCACAGCCCACAAGAGGGCGCAGTTGTTCACAGAGTTTCCAGAAATCGCCACCAGAAGACGCCTCAGAAGCGGAGTTCCAGTTTTCTTTACATCCGCTAGAGGACATCACTGAAGCTTTATTTCACAAGTGCCATTCACAAGGTGGCGCTAGAAACTGAACACTCAACCTGTCAAAAGCGAATTAGATCAGCTGTTTTAATTTTTACTTAATTTATAAATTTAAAGCGTATTTAAGTAATAAAAGTACAATAAAATAAATAAAAATTGGCAAATAACGTTGTGATATAATAGATTTTAATAATAATTATCAAAAATTGAAGAAACAAAGTTTGTAATATTGATCGGCAGTAACGGTAACCTTTTTTTAAACAAAGAAGAAAGTTTCAAATTCTTGAACGGAAAACCGGGGAAGTATTAGTTATATATTTTTTTCTCTTTATTACACTTTCGTAGTATTAATAACTTTTAATATATTTCTTTTAGTACCCATAAAAGTTGCAATGGATTTTTCTTTTGAAAATCACTTTGAGAAGGAAAAATGTATCGATGTCGAACGCGTCAATCGAATCTTTTGAAACAACCACGTCGGACTACTTGGCTAGAAGTTTGCCGGATTTATCAGCTGTTAGCGACAGTCTCAATAAGGGATTGCAGGAAGAAATAAATTCTCTTAGGTGTCAATTAGAAAGTGCGCACAACGAAATCTAGAACTTAATATTAGAAAATAATTCTTTACGTAAAATAAACGAAGAACAATCCAAAAATATTTTAATATTGAAACAAGTAGCTAAAACCACACCGTTTAAGAGTTCTACTAAAAATAAAAACTATAAGTGTTCTACGCCAAAAAATATAAAATTAATTAACAACAAATATAGTGTCAGTGAGATTAGAATACAAAACTTAAACTATGAGAAAAATTCAAAGAATAAATCAAAGATTGATATTGGACTGTCTCAAAATCTAGAAAATATATGTACGACTACAAAACATTCTTCAATAAATTGTAATATAGATCCCATATATAACCAGAAAAATAAAATCATAGTATTAGGAGACCAAAAACTACGTGGCCTATCTACCAAATTATTGGAATTTGGATCAAATAAATACACAGTTGTGTCTACAATCAAGCCTAATGCGACTTCAATGGAAATATTACATAGTTATAGTGACTTTTCTAGTTTAGGTAACAAAGACTATGTTATTCTTGGAATTGGTACTCATGATCGCGATCCTTATTCTGTTTTTACCAATTTGAGCAATACCTTAGACAAACTTAGGAAGTGTAAACAAGTGTTCTTATTAAAAATCCAGTCAAACAGGTATTTAAATATAGGACTTCTTAATTATAAAATGAACTAAATGTAAATCAGTATAATAATTGTACTCTTATTGACTTGGATACCTATTTAACTAGATATAATCGTTATACACACAAAAATTATATTAACTGTTTGTATACAAAGTTAAAAATTGAGATAGATTATCAGGAATATAAAAATAAATTTTTGTCATTTTCAAAATTAAAAGTTAATCAACTAAAAAACAATGAGACTGAGAATAAATTATTGAGCACTAAAAAAATGACATATAGTGAATATAAAGAAAATTTGGAAAAGTTGGTGTCTAATAGGATTAATATAAAAAATTGTGACAAATCTATACAAAATCCAAAAAAAGGTACTATACCATATTGTTTTAGTATTAAACCAAGAATTAAACCAGAAAACAATTCAAATAATCTTTTGTATAATAAAACAGCCAGGAAGGGTACAATACCATACTATTTTACTTTGAAAACTAAAAGTCTAGAAAGTAACAAAAACCAGCTTCTTCGTCAAAAATAACCAATTTAAGCTACTTCACCAAAACATAGCAGGTGCATTAAAAAAACGTGATTATTTGCTAGTAGCTATTAGTGAGCTTTGCGACACACTAGGTGTAATTGATGTTATATGTCTTTCTGAAACTTTTCTTAAGCAAGGTTCTGAAACAAACTTTAAACTTGACGGTTACACTATGGCATCTCATTTTTCTCGTGATAATCAACGTAGGGGTGGAACATGTATTTTAGTTAGAAATGAACTTGATTTTAAAATCCTGGACTTACAAATACACTTACCATTTTCCTTTGAATGTTGCGCTGTTGAAATTGTTAATTATAAACTAATAGTAATTTGTATTTATCGTACTCCCAGCTCAAATGTTGATATATTCTTAAATAAATTGGAATTATTATTAGGAAATATTATGAGATATTCAAAAAAGAAAATTATTTTATGTGGAGATTGGAATATAGACCTGATGCAGGATAACTGTACACATAAAAATTTAACAAGCATTCTTTCAAATAACAACATAAATCAACATATTATAAAACCTACTAGGAAGCATGCATGTCTGGATCTAATAGCAAGTAACTTAAATAATGTTCAGTCTAACATTCATACACTTGCTTTGTCTGACCATGAAACTGCTCAGAGTATACAAGCCAATATAGAGTCAGTCTTAGAATTTAAACAAAAAAGAGCTTTTTGGTTTGAAACAAAGCGGATATATGGGCAGGACAATATTAAAAAGTTTCATGAATGTTTATCAAGTTTAAGTTTTAATGAAGTTTTTACAAAGTCAAATTGTGAAGAAGCATTTAATGAATTTCATGATATTTTACTGTTATTTTTTGAGTTATGTTTTCCTAAGGTCCGTGTAAAAGTTTTAAATAAACCTATAAAAAATAAATGGTTAACTAAAGGTCTTCTAAAATGTTGCAAAGTAAAACGCCAGTTGTACCTTAACTATCGTCATGCTCAATCTAATAGGAAAGAAAATAAATGTAAATATCTACATTATAGGAAAAATTTGTCTAAATGTATATTAGAATCACAAAAACAGTCTTCTTTGAAATACATTGAAAATTCCTCTAATAAATGTAAAGCTTCATGGAATCTGATTAAAAGTAAATTTCAGAACAAAATAAATAGCAGAGAAATAGAAAAAATCAAAATAAACAATTTAAAGTACACAAATACTCAAACAATCTGTAATCTATTTAATAATTTCTTTATAAACCAGACAAAATCAAGTAGTGTAAAAGTCAAATCTACAAATAATTCAAAATCATATTTTTTACCAAATTGTAGTAAAACCATGTATTTGACACCAGTAGATGAGCATGATGTGAAAAAAGTTATACATTCATTGAAAAATACTTATGCTACTGGCTATGATAATATTAGCACAGAATTATTGAAAAATGTTGCTAGTGTAATATCTAAACCTCTTAGCCATATAATTAATTTGTCATTTTTGGAAGGTAAATTTCCAGAACGATTAAAAAAGTGTATTGTCAAACCATTATTTAAAAAAGGAGATATGTGCGATATGAACAATTATAGACCTATTACTTTAATTCCAGTTATTTCAAAAATCTTTGAAAAAATTATGTATGAAAAGCTCTATAATTATTTAATTGATTTTGGCCTACTAAAAAATAATCAATATGGATTTAGGAAAGGTAGGTCTACTACATTAGCATGTTTTTAATTAGTGAAGAGCATAACTGAATGTCTCAATAAGAAAATGTATCCACTTTGTGTATTTTTGGATATGAGTAAGGCATTTGATTTTGTTTCACACGATATTTTACTATCAAAACTTGAAAAATATGGTATTAGAGGGAAGGCTTTAGATTGGATAAAGAGTTACTTAGAAAATAGGAAACAATGCGTTGAAATATCTAAAATATACGGAAACCATAAAAAAATATTTACTTCAAACTACCGTGTTAACAACTGTGGTGTACCACAGGGCAGTTTTTTAGGACCCTTGCTATTTTTAATTTATATCAATGATCTTCCTGATAGTTTACAATATGATTGCTTTTTATTTGCTGATGACACTACCCTACTTATTAAATGTAAAAATAAAAAAGACTTGGTAAACGAAACAACTGAAACCTTACTTCAAGTTTCAGACTGGTTAATTAATAATAATTTAAAAGTTAATGTAACTAAAACAAAATTAGTTGAATTTCAGAACTACCACAGTAATATTACTAAAAACACAAATGTATTTTTAAATAAAGTAAATATAGATGATGTAGATTATACAAACTTTTTAGGAATAATTATTGACAAATATTGTAATTGGAAAGCACACATTGAATATCTATGTAATAAGATTGATAGATTTGTCTATGTCTTAAGAAGACTAAGAGAAGTAGGAGACGTAAAAGCCTCCCTATTAGCATATCATGGATATGTCTCTGCTAATTTACAATATGGAATTCCTATTTGGGGAAATTCTGTTGAATTGATACGAATTTTTAGAGTCCAAAAGAAATGTATTCGAGCAATATGTGGTGTTAATCAGTTACATTCCTGTAAACCACTTTTCAAGTCTCTCTCTTACCCTTACCATGTTTGTATATTTTAGAGGTATGCGTATTTGTAAAAAAGCACCAAAAGTTATTTAAAACAAATGCTGAAGTCACTGGTAACTCATATTTTAGGAATAGTAAAAAATTATATGTGCCTAATCAAAAATTAAATATTTTTACAAAAAATGTGTATTGTATGTCTATTATTATATACAATCATATTCCTGATAGTCTTAAATCATTACCTATAAATAAATTTCGCAAAAAGTTGTTTGATTTGCTGTTAGATAAAACTTATTATGATATTAAAGAATTTTTAGCCGATAAAATTAAATATTAATGGATAGAAATATAAGTTTGTTGAATTGTCCTTAAAAAATTTCAATGTACCTAGTAAAATTTTGTAAATAGTGAACATTTTGTAAATTATAAAAAATTTAATTGCACAAAATATGAAACTTGTAATTATAAAAAATTCTTTTGTAATATGAAATTGTACATTTATAACAAGTACATAAAATAGAGAAAAAAGACCAGCCCGCTGAGTTTCTTCCGCCGGATCTTCTCAGTGTGTGGCCTTGTTCCGATCCGGTAGTAATTCTAAATATTCGATAGAATCTTTTAAATGTAATATTTTATAATGATAATTTTTTTAAATATTTGCACACCATATAATGGTAGAATATGTTGGTAACTTAATTTATTTTTAACAACTTGTAACACCCATATTCTTGCAAATAAATATTTTCTTTCTTTCTTTCTTTCTTTCTTTCTTTCTTTCTAGTATCGCGAGTTTTGAGTTTGCAGCTTCAGAGGGTGCAGCGGAGCTACGACATCACCGGTGACGTATTTTGAAGATAGAAAGTTGTGAGTAAATTTTGAACTTATACTTTAACGTGCATCAGAGACTTACACAATAGACTAAAGTCAATTATAACAATCGCCTAAAGAGCGCATTACGTTGTCTTATATAGAGACTCGACTAGAGTCATTAGAGGAAAAATGGAAAAATTTTGTTGCCACACATCGAAAAATAATCGAACTGTTAGGGTGTCCTGCGTTGTAGTCTTAAGAAAAAACTATTTTACGAGACAACCACTTTTATTCGACTTTACTTTTTTACACGTCACTTTTATTAAGCACTCAGATCGCACTATTATTTGTGCACGCGGTTATAGGGGGTTACGACGCGGATGCTACTATCCCTAGTCTCCTCACTGAAGGCCAGCCGGCGGGCAGAAACCAAGTCCGTTGCTGGGCAGCGATTTGACTAGTTCAAGTACTGACTGGCCGTGCATTGGAAATGCACGGCTTATATAGTAAAATAAAAGTTTGACTCAGCGATTTAGTATAGAAAGGAATTAAGGGTTATAACACCTCCCCCCTTAAAAACGAAACATCCAGAAATAAAGAATGTGAGTATCATTGTGAGATCTGAGAGCTTTAACAATACACAACAGATATAGGACACAAAAGATCTGGAATTTAAATAACATACTTAGTAACAAAATGTTAAAATTGGTTGTGTATATTATACATAATTAAAATTGAATTTAGAAAACAAAAGTTTATTAATTGATTCAAAATTATTTATTATTATTTATTAATAAAATTATATTTTAAATAAGCAAATTTAAAAACATTTATTATAAAACAATAGAAATTCAAATTCAATTAAAAATATTTTTTGCTTATATATTATGTACAACATAGCTATCTCCTATGTAACACAAATTTTCAAAAACAAAATTAATCGTAACACATTATTTAGACTCTTTGTGATATTTAGAGTTTGATAGAAATAGTAGATTTAGTATATTATTACAAATTAAGAATTAGTAGATATAGCACATTTTTAGAAATAGTAGACTTAGTACATCTCTTTACATAGTAGATATAGTAGAACAATAGTAAAATTTTATAATTAGTAGGTATAGAACATTTATTAAGTAATTAAGAAATAGTAGGTAAATTAAAACAATAGTGCAAAATCTCAAAATTAATTCCTAACAAATCATCGTATATTTATACATCATCGACATCAAATTGTCTAAAAAATTAATTTAATTATACAACACAGAAATACGTTTTCAAATTAAATAATATGTATTTAGTTATAAAAATATTACGATAAATGTATATATTAATTCTGTTTAGATTTAGAAACATGATCTTACATTATAAGTTTTACAAATCAAGCTGTCTCCTTGGGCTAGTCGGAGAGCTATTGGTGCTATTCGTGTTACTATTTACTTCCTTTAGTTCAAAGTCAGTTCTAGTGCGAACAGTAGTTCTGGGTGTATTGTAACGTGAATTAAAGATTTGAACACAACAGTTCCTACGAGGACACAAACATTTATTCAGCTTATACATTAGAAAACATAAAACAGAGACAGAAATTATAGTTGTAAAAATACTGAAATAGTAATTATATTTAATATGGTAAGGTTGGTTTTCGATTTTAGTCAATTCGTCGTTAAATTGATTCAATTTATGCGAAGCATATTGCAATTGATCTAAATTTATATGAGATAATTTAATTCATCATCATTCAGGGAATCATCAGGGAACTTTCTAAGGCACTGAAAGTCATAGCGAGATGTGAACTTAATTCTAACTTATTATTATTTTCTGAAATAGCATCTAATATTATATTTAACTTATTCATATTATTATTTAAAGTTTGATCATTATCATTAAGTTTTGAGATAGAATTATTGAATTTAGAAGTAGTAAAAGTAATAACGTGAATGTTGTTTTTCATTAAAGATGCCAAGTGTCTTTGGTCATCTTGAACAGCATTTATAGCGTCAGTAAATGTCTGAGCATCATCTTCGTCTAGAGAACCGAATAATTGCTTAAGGATTGGGCCACCAATGCCAAACCAAGTTGATCTCTTGGATCTAGTTTGGTTATTAGTTATATGCGAAAGAGACATTAGTTGATTCTCAATGTTTATAAACATGTTATCTAGCGGGTTTAAAATGTTAAAACAATCAGTTTGTAATTTTGTAAATTTATGTTTACTGCAAATTTCTTTTGATGAATCTAGTATCTTCCTCAGATTTATTAAATGAGGTTCTATGTAAGAGGTTTCTGAAATGGTTAAAATGTTCCAGTAAGTAATGTAATACTTGATAATACCTAAAGGGTCAAAGTAAAGACGGGGACTATTTATGATTGGAGTGATCATAATGGCTGCAGTTCCTGGCGCAATCGCCATGGAATAGAAATATTAGAACATGTTTTATAAAATAAAGACACTTTAAAAATATCAACATAAATTAAAACATTATGAAAATGGTAATATCGGTAAATAGTAAATTATTAAAATAAGTTAATTAGCTATAATCGACTAAATCATAAAATTTAAGAAAATAGTAAAGTATATCCTAATTATAGAGGTAAGTAGAATTAAAAGATTAAAATTATTTAACAATAATTATTAAAAATGGTTGAGTTGGCAAATTTGATTAGGGTAAGATTAGTAGTATAAAGTAGACTATTTTCATTAGTCCAAGATTGGCATATCTAGAGGAGTTGTACTAACAGTAGGCATATCTACATTAGGCAAATCTGTACTAGATGGTGCGGGACTAGAGATATCGTGAGCTGGTTTTATTTCGTCAAAATGATAACGAATCTTTTTTCGTTTAATGAGGACCGTGACGTTATTGTTATTATGAACCTGAACTGTGCAATAAGGTTCCTTCCAGACAGGTGACAAAGCTTTACGTAATCTATGATGACATTTAACGAATACCATATCATCGACTTTGTATTCAACAGTTTTGGTATGTTTATCGTAGTACATTTTCAATTTTTCCTTACTCCTAATAATATTTTCTCTAGCGAGATTTCTAGTGTGAATTAACTTATGTTTGAGTTTTTTAATATAATCGGGATAGGTAACATTAGGATTGTTTTCGTATATAGAACTAGGAATATATGGTTTGCATCCAAAAAGCAATTCATGGGGAGCAAAGTTAGTAGTGGAATGAGGACATGAATTATAGGAGATTAGAGCAGTAGGTAAATATTTGTGCCAATCATTTTGATTTTCATTGACATAAGATTTTAAATATTCTTTAAGGGTCGCGTGAGACCTTTCAAGCGCTCCGTTTGTTTGCGGATGTTACGGGGAGGAAAATAAATGCTTAATTTTAAACAAGTTAGTTGTTTGTTTGAACACTTCGGCGATAAAATGCACGCCTTGGTCCGATAGAATGATTTTCGGTATACCATAGTGGCTTACAAATTTAATCAAGCATTCCGAGGTTTTTTCAGCAGTTGACTGGGTAATCGGGTAACTCATAAAATATTTGGTTAGATCATCCTGGAATGTTACGACATATCTGAATTTTTCCTCGCCAGATTCTGGCAATGGACCAACAATATCCAAGGCGATACGTTGTAGAGGCTCATGCGATGTGGAAGTTATTTCCATAGGGGATTTATTTATTGCCCTTAATGCTTTGTTTTGTTGGCATTTTTGACAAGATTTTACAAATGTTTCTATTTCACTCTTCATTCCCTTCCAATAATATAAATCTTTTAGTTTTTTTTTTTATGTCATAAGATAGCAAACAAGCAGATGGGTCTCCTGATGGAAAGAGTCAACCATCGCCTATAGACACCAAAGATGTTAATGGTGCGTTGCTATCTTGTGGCGAGGTCATATGCCACATGCATAAGTTTACCGGCTACCTTACCCTCCAAACCGGAACACGACAGCGACAAGCACTGACGCTATTGCGGCAGGAATAGGTAAGGCGGTGGTACCAGACCCGGGCGAGACAATGCGGAAATCTACCACCTAGTAGCCACGATGGTAGTGACTCGATAGCCAATTGGTCGCCTTTTACAACCTGCCTGGCAGAACGGCAGTTGGCCTATTCTACAAAGGAGGCCGGGACCAACATGACCTCCACAAACGAGATGAACCAATATGACCTCCAATAGGAGAGTTATGATGCTCTCATGCTCTCACTGCTTTGCTTGGTGATCTATTTTTAATAAATATTGCTGTGTTTAATACCTCTGCCCAAAACCTCCGATCTAACCCAGAGTCCTGCAGCATGCAACGTCCTGCTTCTATAATCGTGCGATTTGCCCTTTCTGCCACACCATTTTGCTGCGGTGAGTATGGCACAGTTGTCTGGTGTACAATTCCATGCTATTGTAGAAACATCTGAAAATGTTTATTAACATATTCACGGCCGTTGTCTGTTCTAAGGGTTTTTATGTTTAAATTCGTTTGATTTTCAACGAGGCTTTTAAATTTCTTAAATATAGGCAACACTTCATCTTTAGTTTTAATAAAATAACCAAATGTCATTCTCGTGTAATCATCGATAAGTGTCAACAGATATCTAGCACCACTAAATGAGGACACCGACATTGGTCCACACAGATCTGAGTGTATAAGCTTTCATTTAGCCCTATTATAAGATTGTTTTGGGAATGGTAATCTACTTTGCTTCCCTTCTAAACAAGCTACACAGGGACTATATGTAATATTAGTGTAATCAATTCCACTAGCCATACCTTGTTTTAGTAAATCCATACTTCGTTTATTTAAATGTCCAAGTCTGCGATGCCATAATTCTTGTGATGTCTTTGTTTCACATATATGCACAGCTTCTGTCTCCTGATCCGAAGGCTAGATCTTACACAACGGATCACTAAAACTCTCAGGCTGACAAGGCACAATCTCACAACTATTTGTTGAATGTCGACTCTCTAAGTTTAATTGATATACACCATTCACCTTCTTTGCACTGTATATTACAAAATTACCATAATAAATATCACATTTCTCCTTATTAAAGTGCACCTTAAGTCTTTTAGAAGCCATTTTTCCAACAGAAATAAGGTTTGTTGACAAACCAGGTACATAAATAACCTCACTTATTTTTGTAGTTTCTTTTTGTCCTTTTAACAATAATTCTACGTCACCATGTCCTTCACTATACATTGTTTGATTATTTGCCACTATAACTTACCGGGGAGTATCAACAACGTAGTTTTGTAATATTTTTTTGTTGTTTGTCATATGACAAGTCGCGCCGAAATCGACATACCATGCATTTGAGTTAATGTTCACTGCTAATGCTGTCAGAAGCGTTCCGTTCCACGCTTTTTCACATTTTTCACTCCACCTTTCATTTTTATTTATTTTTGTTGGGCAATTTTTTGCATAATGATTTGGTTTTTTACATATAAAGCACTTTGTTGAGCATGTAACTAATAATTGTGTATTTTTGTGGACTATAAATAAAAGTCTTTAATAGAGTATAACTGTTATTTTATTGCTGCGCGTGTCTGAGATGCCGGCGAGTTACATACTGACTTTATTAAGATTTAATATTACAAGCGCGGAGGAATGATGTAAACATGACACCGCAACATCACTCCCCCCAAAAATTGAAAGTTTTTCCTAAATTGTACGGTTTAAAACACATGATTATAATAATTGAACAAATATTTAGATAATACAATGATACGTACACATAATGCACACTTGTGAGAAAGTGATTAACACCTGCATGGTGTCTGATTACATTCACTGTGAAACGAGACAGTAGTTATGCTACATTAGTTTACAATGTAATTTATTAAGTACATTTTGTATAAGCTACAAAATATGAACAATATTTTAACCGTCTCCATACATTGACGTAGTACAATATATTACAATACATTTACATTTACATAGTACTTACATATTACAAAATTAGATTAAAATTTACATACAAAAATAAGTAGGTAAACTGACATCGCCGAGCACTCATGACGATAACTGCAAATGTGCTATTTATTACTATTTATATTACTATTTACTAGCAAAAAGCAGAGCTTTGTAAGGGCTCGCAAAGTTATACTATCTAGTAATATTGTTATAAAAGTATTTTTATGAGAAGTACATCTTTTAATGTATGGACTTTATTTATAATTATCTAACCTAAAAAACTCAGCGTATTTTCACCTAAACATTACATTTGCATCAAAGGCCCGCGTCGTCAGGCTTTGGACTAGGAATATTTGGTTTTTATTTGTTGGTATTTTCAAGGAAAAATATGTATTAAAAATGAAGGTTGATCTTATAAAAAACACATTTTTGACGTTTTGCTGAAATAATTGTTTTTTTTTTCTAAAATCAGGAAGTTCCTGGTTTTACGTCGATTTACGAAATCAAAATCAAAAAATGTTTTATTTAAATAAACCTTCAAAATTTTTGGACTACGCAGGCACGAAGAATTGACGGTAAACACTCAGCGAATACATTTTTCGAATTTTTCTCTCAGAAAAACCCTCAGAGTTCGATTCCAGAATCAGGCAAATGAAAAAATTTTATCAGTAAACTGAAAAAACAACTTTGCCCGGGATTGGAAAAGTACCCTACTGGCGATAGGCTGGCCACCTATCACATTGTAGGACTTAAGTATCTTCAGCTAACCGTGGATGCACACGTTGTACTTCTGCCTACCTCTTCGGGGATACGGGCATGACCATACCCTTTTTTAGCTTTTTACCCTCGGGCTTGATATCAATACAATATAAATCAATTAATACATCTGTACTGTTTCTCAATAAGCATATTGTGAAACTCTCTAATGCTCTATTTACTCTGTTTCCAGCAAACATCCCTGCTCTAAATTCTCTTTGTGCCTCCCACAATATTACTTCGAACTTCCCTTACGTTCTCCTTTCAATCATTTTATCATACACCTTCGATGCCAAACTGATCAAACTGATGGCCCTATTGCTATTGCAGTTTATACTTGAACCTCGCCTTTATACGAGGGCACGATAACCGCGCGCCGCCAGTCAAATATGAAAAAACAATTCATGAAGTAGGTAGTCTCTTAATAAGTTCAAAAATTCTGATAGAAAATGTATCTCTAACTCGTTAATTTAATAAGAGATGGCGTTAGTAGTAATAAGATTCTAAAATGGTATTTTTATGGTAGATAACAAATCTAGACATGAATATAGACTACCACGTCGAAGCTTAAACCTAAAAATGCGATATTTTTTCAGTAAAATGTACCACAAAAATGCATAGAAAGTGGCCTAGTGTAGGGCTCGCTTCGCTCGCCCTGATTACATATTAATGTTTAACAAACCTCTATGTTTGTCTTGGGTGATAAACCATCGCGTGTCCTGCGAATACTAGAAGTAGTTCTGGTGAAATGCATCAAGGCGGTATCTTGTACCTTATGTACTTGATTTACGAGCCACTTTTTTACTTTATTGACGCTGTAACGGCATGTTATGTATGTTCCAAGTAAACAAAATAGGATGATCACTAAAGCCCATCCTATGTAAGATATAATCATAGCGTTATGAACTTCTTTTATCTGCGCCTCCGATTGGGCGATAACAACTGTATCTTTGTTTACTGTGTTTCCCATTATAATCGATTATATATAGTAACAATTACTAAGTATGAATAAAAGATACTTAAGAATTTTTGATGTGCAGTGTACACAAAGCAATTACAGAATAAAATGTGTTATTAAAGTAGACTTATTTAAATAAGGATTTACCTATCTTACATTAGGAATTATGTATCGATGAACCGTACGGGTTTATTCGAGATTCGTCCGCTACGCGTGGTATAACTGAGTGGGCGATTATCGCTACTCGCCGACTTTTTCACCTTATCGCTATCAAACTTATCACTATTTAATGCATTATTACGACTAAAATTTTTATTACTATGACTATGATTTGTATTAACATTATTTTCTAGACTTAAATAGGCTGGTTTTAACCTATCTATCTATATATATATATATATATATATATATTTATTTAAATACTTTATTGCACAAAAAATAGTACAAAAGGCGTAACTTAATGCTATTAAGCATTTTCTCACAGTTTACCTTTCTTGATGCTGAGAGAAAAAGCTTGGGTAGTGCATAAAAAACTAATTATGAGCTATCAATAAAACTAAATACTAGATTCTAAATTACCATAACTAATCTATTTTTGTGATATACTACAACAAAGGAAGTAAGCTACATAACAACATTAGTGTTAATAATACATATATTCTATCCAATAGCTAAATATAGATTGACTACTTACATAGAAGATAAATATATATACACCGTTATTCAATAATTATTATAGAACTTTACTTATAACATTTACAGATATTAACATAATATAAAATACACACATATACAAAATTAAGTATTCTGACAATAAAAAGTGCTCGTACAATGCAGTTTTAAAATTTGATAAAGTAGATGATTCACGCATCTGAGACGGGAGAGCATTCCATAACCTTATCGCAGTAACTGTGAAGGAATTAAAATATGTTGCCGTATTGTGGTCCGGATACATCAACGTACTAGAATTTTGAGACCGTTGAAGCCTACCTTGACTTGAAATGTATTCAAAACGTTATTTTAGATATATTGGAAAATATGGATTATTAAGAATATTAAATAAACATGAGAGAACGTGCATGTCCCGCCGGAGACGAATATTCAGCCACTTTAATTGTGACCGAAAATGGGTGATATGGTCATATTTACGCAGTCCGAATATATATCGAATGCATAAATTAAGCAGCCTTTCAAGTTTATTTAATAGTTCATCGGTAATATCAGTATAACAAATGTCCGCGTAATCTAGGATAGGCAACAGTAATGCATTAACCAGTGTAATTTTCGTTTTGAATGGTAGGAAGTTTTGAAGTCGTTTTAATGCATGCATTGAGGCGAAAATTTTACGACTAAGTTCACTTACTTGAAGTGACCACGATAAATTGTTGGTCCTATAAATTCCTAGGTTTTTTACAGAAGTAAGGTAAGAGAGACATTTACCGTTAAGAGTCACAGGGGGAAGGGTCTCTAAATCAAATTGTGCCAGGTATCTATCGCGCCCAATTAACATTACCTGCGTCTTGTCGGGATTCAACGTAAGTCCATAGTTTTTTGCCCAAGTGTTGATTGCATCTAAATCAGCGTTCATATCTACGATATCTTTATCTAGGTCATTCGGATGAAATGACAGATAAAGCTGCAAATCATCTGCATACAAATGGTAAGAGCAATGCTGTATGTAAGAAGTGACTGCATTTATAAACACTGAAAAAAGTAAAGGAGATAACACACCACCCTGTGGCACGCCGCTAACAACATCACACCAGTCCGACTGCATTTCATAAGTTCGGGTTTGTTGTTGTCGCCCACTAAGATAGGATGCGAACCAGACCGTTGCCAATTGAGACAAATTTAAGGAACGAAGAATAGCTATTAAAATATCGTGGTCCACACAGTTGAACGCATTGCTAAAATCAAAGAGAGTAAGAAGCGTGATCTTTCTTTCATCCATAGCCCACCGTATATCATCCGTAATTTTTATAAGAGCCGTTGTCGTGCTGTGACCTGGTCGAAAGCCTGACTGAAAATTATTTAGCAGGCTATGTGTTGAAAGAAAGTCAGAAAGTTGAATATAAACAATGCGCTCTGAATTTTTTGAGAGGTAGGGTAAAATAGATATAGGCCTAAAATGGGTAGGATCTGTGGGATTACTTTTCTTGGGTAATGGGGTAATGAAAGCCTTGCTCCACGAAGCCGGAAAGTTACCACAGGATAAAGATAAGTTAATGATTTTAGTGATTTGGGGTAAAATTATGTCAAGTATTGGTAGAATCATAACTCTGCCCAATCCATCACAGCCAACAGCCTTGGTGGATGTGGACAGAATGATCTTTCTTACAAGACTTTCATCAACCGGTTTAAAATCAAATTGCGTACGGTGTTTAACAGCGGACAACGTTATATCACGGAATGTATTTTGTTTAACATGAGGGTCAATTTTATGAGATGGTACAGAAAATTGTGTATTAAGATCATTAATGTTTAAATGACGAGGTAGTTCAGTCTGCAACTTCCCAAGTCTCAGTGACCGAAGAAACTTCCACATATTTGTGTAGAGGAATATTCAATATTTGTAAGAATGTGGCGGCGTTTAGCATTTCTTACCATTTGGTTACAGCGATTTCTTGCTAGTTTGAAGGCATCCCAAAGCTCCGGTGAGCGATGCTTATTAAATTTACGCTTTAAGCGGTCCCGACGAGCCATTGAATTGCGGATATGTTCATTCATCCAAGGTGCAGGGGGATGTTTCATTCGAACAGGTCGCAAAGGAGCATGCTTATCGTATAACTCAATTATTAAATTAGTAAAGCATGTAACTTTATTGTCAATACTATTTAGTAGGTCAAGTTGGGACCAATCTATTTTTTCGGCATATAAGAGTAATTTTGATTCGTCGATTTTGTTAAAATTACGCTGCATAAAAATTTTGCATTTACGTTTTTGGGTTCTTAATCTGTATGAAGCAAATATCAAGTCGTGATGAGAAAAACCAGGTGCTGCGAGCTGCCCACTATGACAAATGCGATCACTATTAGATGTAATTATGATATCTAATAAAGAGTGGCAATCGTTAATGTGATAAGTCGCATTGAGTGGCAGTATCTGAAAGTTACACGACATTGTTAGCTGCACAAAAGTACGAGCTCGCTTATTGTCCTTTAAAAGGCAAGTATTGAAATCGCCCATCACAACACAATGGTCGTATTGGGGTGTGTACGACTCTAAAAGTTTTTCGAAATGTTCAAAATAGTCAGTCATAGGAGGAGCATACACAAATCCAAGTAAAAATAGAGATTGTCCCATAATTATTTCTAAAAGCATGTATTCGTAGGATCCACTATATAATGGATAAGGGAAATTCTGTTGAATTGATACGAATTTTTAGAGTCCAAAAGAAATGTATTCGAGCAATATGTGGTGTTAATCAGTTACATTCCTGTAAACCACTTTTCAAGTCTCTCTCTTACCCTTACCATGTTTGTATATTTTAGAGGTATGCGTATTTGTAAAAAAGCACCAAAAGTTATTTAAAACAAATGCTGAAGTCACTGGTAACTCATATTTTAGGAATAGTAAAAAATTATATGTGCCTAATCAAAAATTAAATATTTTTACAAAAAATGTGTATTGTATGTCTATTATTATATACAATCATATTCCTGATAGTCTTAAATCATTACCTATAAATAAATTTCGCAAAAAGTTGTTTGATTTGCTGTTAGATAAAACTTATTATGATATTAAAGAATTTTTAGCCGATAAAATTAAATATTAATGGATAGAAATATAAGTTTGTTGAATTGTCCTTAAAAAATTTCAATGTACTTTCGTGAATAAAATATAATACAAGCTTGATATTTCTTTAATGTACTTCTTGCAGACTATTTTAACATTACAATTATAGACTTGAGTGTTCACAAGTTGTCGAGCTCATGGCTCAGAACCGTCTGTCGCTGAAAATGAGGTCTCTCATATCGTAAGCCCCACTACGCGCCATCTTGCCGCGTTCTGTCCCGCCGTTTAGCTTTTACAACATTAAAGAATAGGAAGATGACGCCTAGTGTTGCCATATTTTGTCACTTATTCTAATATAACACAATTGAAACATATTCTTTTGATGAATAAAACCATTACAAACAAGTTAAATCATTACATTCGGCCATCCGGCAAAGTGTGACTCCCGGCACACTACTCAATTCTAAAATTAACTTTTCCGTAAATCCTTAGGGCATCAATTAGGAAATATTAAAGATGCAAAAGTACAACAAGTTAAATCATTACTTTCGCCCATACTATAAGTCGACACAAATATATTTTTTTTTATGAGGAAAAAAAATTTGCTTGTACACAATCCTAACATTCAATAACTTACTAATCATAATCATAATTATTTAAAAACAAGTAATAATACAGTGTTATTTATATCTTCTATGAAAGCAAAAATTTGTAAGCAGTTTTGCTACATAATTTTATTTTAATTTATAGTATCACTTCAGCTTGTAATCTGCATCTATTTTAATATTATAAATGCGAAAGTTTGGATGTATGGATGTTTATCACTCAATCACGCCAAGACCACGGATTTGATTGAAGAGAACGGATTTGAATGAAATTTTACTAATTATAAACTATACACTTTGTATTCTACATATTTTTTTACACTCTCTCATTGTCTCACTATAACTCATTGCATCGATAAAATTAATATTCTAAAAATCTATAAATTATATAAGATTAATTTACAAATGTTTGACCAATTTTACTTCATATACCTAATTATATATTTTTTTCTGAAAGTCAATTACATTATATGGTTTTACTCATTCTAACCTAAAGTGTACCAATTTTAGTTTCTTACTACTAAATCCTACATTACATTGTTAAACATATCTCATAAAAATTTGTTTTACCTTAGGTAATTATTTATTTAAATATTAATTTACATTTAATTATATAATATTAAATTATTTATATATTATTTAATCTAATTATTAATTTCTTTATAAAGCAAGCCTAACAAGTAACTAACGACACTATATATACATATACTTACATTTCCACTAACTATTATTTTGACATCTGACTGGATATTGACATTTTTACAATTTAAATAGGTATTCTTTTACAGAGAATGAGAAATTAGCCATTTATGCATTTGTATTTTATACCGGTTTATAGTTAGCTATTTCATTATGCTTGGTAATTGATAAAAGAAACAATGTACATAGATATAATTTTTTTTTTTTTTTTTACCATGACTATGTTGTAGTCTATTATACTATGGCACATAGGGCTTGCTTGCTTGTCTGTTATTTGTACTAAATTGCGGGTTGATTTTAAAGTATTTAGTGTGTTCTTAAAAAAACAAGCTGCTCTAATGTATCTACATACAAGGAAGTTTTAATATTCTCAGATTTAAAAATAGGCTTAAAGTTTGTTTTTGTGTGATGTTTCATGTTACATATAGCCCTAACTCATTCTTTTGTGCTGTAAAAGCATTTACCCATCAAATCCAGAGTCACCTCATATAAGCAGTCCATAAGAAAATACTAATGAAACATATCCAAAGCCTGTTGTTGCCGTTTCCTTATATATTTATATCTAATTTTACGGAGAGCAAATACAATTTAGTCTTAAGTGTTACAAATATTGCCGATTTGTTATTTCTTTGATCATCTATATTATACTTCTATAGGATTATCACATTTATATTAAATTTCAATTGTAATAATTTTGCCTTTTCTTCATGTTGATTTGTAAATTATTTTTCATTTGACTAATTATTTCATTTAAAGTTATAAGTAACATTGTTCATTAATATTTATTTAATTTAATAATTTAAAGCTTTACGTACACCACAATCAAGTAGCATTTACATAACACATAAAATAAGCGCACAAATAGAGTCTTATTGCTAAAGAGTGATTCTTCCAGACAACGAGTGGCAATATTCATTGCTTGCAGATTAGGGTGCACAAATTACAATACAGATTTAATAAACATATGTTACATAGAGAGAAATAAGTGCCACAATATCTGTCTTACATGTCAACATAAATTAATCTATATATATTTATAAAAATCAATGCCATTTTTCGTTGTAATAAAATAACTCAAGAACGGGCTCACCTATCCAAACCAAATGTTTAAGCTTTATTCGGACTGTTTAGTAGATGGTTTATGTGAAGTTTGCACAAAATCGGTACAACGGTTCTTCATTTATCACATTTTTTTTGTAACAAATGAATTCAATAAATGACGATACGTCGCGAAGCATGTAACAGGCCGCTAGTATAATATATAATAAAATAGGAGGCGCCTTCTTAAGACATTTGTTAGACGTCAATCGTAGCTAAATTTTGAACAGACATAAATACGAGAATGTATACAACAGTACGTCAACAATAAAAACCTAATTACAATTAGTGTCAATTTGCCTATATAATTTGCCACACTTTTGACATTGATAGAAAGAAAGAAAGAAAGAAATCATTTATTTGCCAGAATATGGGAGTTACAAGTTATTAAAATTTGATTAAGTTACCAACATATTCTACCATGATATGGTGTGCAAATATTTTAAAATTATAATTATTTATCATTAAACTAAAAATGTTGTGAGTCGATTTTTACAATTACTACCGGATCGGAACGCGGCCACACACTGAGAAGATCCGGCGGAAGAAACTCAGCGGGCTTGTTTTTTTTTTTTTTTTTTTTTAAATTATAGTTACATGATACAATTACACACATTAATTGACATCACAACTTATTTCTATGAATTACAAAATTAATTTTGTAATTCATAGAAATACAATATACAAATACAAATACAAATATGAATTACAAAATTAAATGAGCATTTGCTCATATGTACGACTACACGTTCAATGCCTAACGCCACGTCTATTAGTATTATGTGGTCTGTGATATATATTAACGTTGACAGTAATGTTAATTAGGTTGTTAGTACCAGTCATAAATGGTCTACATCGTACCCTTAAGTCAACCTCAGAAATAAATTATCGTTTAATAATTTCTGATTCTACTCCCAAGTACCTGAACGTGTGATTTTACTATTACAATAAATCTATCTATAATACGCATACTACATATAATAAAAAATCTAGTATTTATAAATACTACAGGAACATGAAATTTCAATCGAAATTAATACTTAGTCCTACAAAGAGTGACAACTGATAATTGTCAAAAAAATCACGAATTTAACTAAACATAATCCAATGTGAAGTAACGTCATATTATTGAAAACATTTTATTTCATACATTGAGTAACAATCAAGATTAATTGGCTGGTCAGCTAGTGTAATTTGACATCATTCTAGCATTTCCCGCGAATAAATAGTAACTACGTCTTTGAATCTTCTTTTTACACTCGATATTATTGGTGTCGATTTTCTTACATTTCCCACGATTACTCCGATAGATAAGGTTCTTTTGGGACTTCCGCCTGCGATCTATTTCGACTTTGTCTCGGTGATTGACAACGACGACATCAGCTCTACAGCTTTCTGGATCTGACTTCCAGTAAGAGATAACGGCGCTTTATATTCAGACGCCGAAGAATCCGCCATTGCTGAAATTTAATATTGATAACAGTACAAACTCTTTATTAAATCCTCTTGTCTATGTACGTGTGTGTTGTGTTTGCAGCTCTGAATATGTCCGCGTGGACGGCATTAAAGTATGTGTATATGTAATTGGAATGACTGTAGTTAAGAGTAATGCATTTTCCTATAAGATCAGATATTGTCATAATGAACTATACAACCAAAAAACTTTGAGGCTTTTTATAAGTCAATTCGCCTTATATTTTGTTTACTAGGAGTAGGCGATACAAAATGTATAGATATTGAAACTGTACATCGTTACGATATTGTAAAGCGGATATTAGTCTAAGCTAGAACTACCTATATATTGACGAAACACTATATTGTCAAATATTTACTGAATCTTGCAACGGGACAAAATGACGCGACAGCAGAGTGGGTGCGCCGATAAACTAAAATTGCTATATTATCAGACGGATACTAATATCTACGATTCCAAATCTTACGCCAATTGCGTATTGAATGGTTTTCGAATAAAGCTCGTCGGGTTTATCTGAAAGTATCCATCAATATATAATTTCATAAAATATATATTTTTTGATATCCGGTATCAAATATAATAAAATATAAAAAACATAAAATCGTAGGAAGGCAAAACTGTACATTGAATATTTTTTTAAAAGAATACTTGGGGCTGAAGTAAACGCGTCGGTTATTCAGTGCAGACTGTATTTATTTTACTACCCTCTCACATAGGACATTATTACAATGACAGTATAGTACACATATTGCAACATAGATGGAGCTGGAGGTATATTTTGATACAGAGTGAATACTTTATAACACCCCCACTTATCAAAATAAACTAAGTGTTAAACAACAAAACTAAAACTACACAAAAAGTTATATTGTTTTTACAATACCTAACTTTTCCATAAACTTGTAATGTTTAACACTACCTAGACCTTTGGTTAATAAATCAGCAGGCATTTCATTACTAGGTAAATAACTGATCTCTATCTTTCCACTTTTGATCGTCTCTCTTACAAAATGATGCCTAACATCAATATGCTTTGATCTACTATGGCATTGATGGTTTGTGGCCATCTTCAATGCACTTTGATTGTCACAATTTAATTTAATTACTACCAAAGATCCAGTTAGCTCATACAATAGCTCTCTTAGGTATATAGCTTCCCTACAAGCTTCAGAAAGCGCTACATATTCAGCCTCAGTGCTTGATAAGTCTGTGACTCTCTGTTTTCTGTTCTGCCAAGAAATAGCTGAGCCAGACATTACAAAACAGAACCCAGTGTAAGATTTTCTGTCTAAGCTGTCACTGGCCCAGTCAGCATCCACATAACCTACTAAGCTTTCCCTCTTACTACTAAATTTTAAACAATATGATTTAGTTTTCTTTAAATACTTCAGTACTCTTTTGGCATAACTCCAATGTTTCGTACTGTAACTAGTATTAAATTGACTTAAATAACTAACGGCATAGGTTATATCAGGTCTTGTCATAATTGCTAAATACATAAGACATCTTATAAGTTTTTGATAGCAAATTCCTGGTGCACAAGATTCTGCTTTTGCCACATTCAATTTATTTTCTATAGGTGTATCAGCTGTCCTACAATCAGTCAGTTTAAATTTCTGCAATAATTCTTCTATGTACTGTTGCTGATCTACAGTTATCTCATAATTATTACAGTCTCTCTTTACATTAATATTCATGCCTAAGTATTGATTAACCTCACCTAAATCTTTAATCTTAAATTCAGAATTTAAAATACTTTTTAACTTTGCAGTTTCAACCTTATTATTAGAAAAAATGAGGAAATCGTCTACGTACAAAGCTAATATGACCTTTACATCTTTACTCATCTTTACAAATATACATGGTGCATGTGTACATATTTTAAAATTATTTTTAGACAAAACATCTCGTACTCTGTCATACCAAGCCAAGGCGGACTGTTTTAGTCCATATATTGCCTTTTTCAGCTTTAACACTTTTCCATCCTTTTGGGATGTAAAGCCCTCAGGCACACACATGTAAATATCCTCTTTCAGGTTACCATTAAGATAAGCAGTCTTAACATCTAACTGTGTAATGTCTAGTCCTAGCTTTACACTTAGCGCAAATATTAACCTTAAGGTAGAGTGCCGCACAATCGGGGAAAAGGTCTCATCATAGTCAATTCCACGTTTCTGTGTAAAACCCTTAGCCACTAGTCGCGCACGATATTGCACTTCACTATCACTTTTAAATTTTTTCTTTAACACCCACCTACATTGCACTATTGTAGCTCCCTGTGGGGCATCAACAAGTTCATACACTTCATTTTCTCGGAATGACTCCAATTCTTCATCCATTGTCTTTCTCCATTGAACACTCTCGGGACCTCTCAGGGCCTGTGCCAGAGTCTGTTCAGGATCTGAGGTGGCCAACAAGCCGGGTTTGTATCTATCTGGTTTTCGTCGCTCCCTCTTGGGTCTATTGAAAGTATCAGAATCTAAATCCAACATTCTGATGGGACTGCTGCTTGATGAAGGGCTTCCTGGAACATAGGTCTCATCCACTTCATAAAATGTCTGATGTGATGATTCACTATCTGAGCTGTAGTGAGTCTCCGATTTTGATTGAGATCGTTCCGCATTGCTACAAGCCCCCACTGAACGATCGCCATCATCATCATCTCTAGGAACTGGAAACTCTTCTTCCACATGCCAAGTTGCCTCACAAGTTGCAGGCTCTCCTTCTGACACTGCTCTTTCCATCACCACTACATCTCGGCTGGTAGTTACTTGGTTTTTGATGATGTCATATACTCTGTATCCTTTGACGTGTTCTGAGTAACCAACAAGAATGTGCTGCTGCGCTTTCTTGTCCCACTCGGTTCTCCTTTCTTGGGGAATATGCACCATCACCGGGCTACCAAAAATGCGTATATGGTTCAGCTTTGGTTTCTTTCCATACCACATTTCATAAGGCGTCTTGTCACTTAGGCCTGATGCTATAGAACAATTTTTTAAGTAGACAGCTGAGGATACCGCCTCTGCCCAAAACTTTTTATCTAAATTTGCATCAAATAACAAGCATCTCGCTTTATCAACAATAGTTCTATTGTTTCTTTCGGACATACCATTCTGTTGGGGAATGTAGGGGTTTGTCCTTTGGTGTATGATACCAGATGTTTTTAAATATTCTTCCATCACTTTCGAGCAAAACTCTCCACCATTATCTGTCCGTAGCATTTTAATATTGGTATTCTTTTGCTTCTCCACCATAGATTTGAATTCTTTAAAAAATTTAAACACCTCACTCTTTTCTTTCATGAAGTACACAAATGTCATGCGGGTGTAATCATCTACAAAAAGTAAGAAATATCTTGCTGACCCTATAGATTTTGTTTCCATAGGTCCGCATACATCAGAGTGCACTATTTCTAGCACTTCTGTCGCTCTTGTACCTGCAGAGAATGGTAGGCGTGACTGTTTTCCCTCACAGCAAACTATACAGTTTGATTTTGACATATCTGAGCTGCCTTCATAGCTGACACCTTTCACGGCGCCGTTCTTCATTTTATTCAAGTCATGCGAGTTTATGTGTCCCAACCTTCTATGCCATAATAATGCATTGCTTTTAGCCATTAAACAATTTGTCACTGGTGTAGTACTTAATTCCAACTTGTACACACCGTCAATTAAATTAGCAACAGCCACCAGTTCTTTCTTAGCATTGTATATGGTACACTTACTATCCGAGAAAGAAACACTGTTATTGTTTTTGATTAATTGACTCACTGACAATAAATTTGTCGTAAGTTTTGGAACCCACAAAACGTCCTTAATTGTTATATCATAACCTTGCTTCGTTGATATTCTGACATTTCTTTTGCTTGAGACTTGAAGTTTTTCTTGGTTTGCCACTATAATATCAGGGAATGTATTTTCAATTGAAACGTTTTGTAACCAACTTTCCACGGCAGTCATATGAGCGCTAGCCCCTGAATCAACGTACCATTCATATTTTCCATATGTGGCACTTAGGAAAACTGCACTAAAAGCATTTGTAATTTTATTTTTACACGATTTTTCCACCATTGGACACTGATTTCGATAATGACCCGGAGTTTTACATTTATAACAGGTTATATTTTTATTTCCTCCTGTCATTTTAACATTTGACATTGACTTCCCGCTCTTATTAGTGACATTAGTGTTGCCAGGTCTGGGTTTTTGTTTCGACCATTTTGAAGTAAACGCCGATTCAGAATTCTGTCCATCACTAGATGTCGCTGTCTGAATCTCTATAGGTTCTGTATCCATCAATTTTGTCTTGATGACGTCAGCGGTGATTTGAATACCAGAATGTTCTATGGCCATAATCATAGGTGAAAATCTATCTGGTAAACCTGCCAGCATTAACGATCCGATCCACTGATTCGTTATTTCAAAACCTGTTCCACTCAATCTTTGTGATGTATCCACAATTTGAGTCACATAAGTGGTCATACTTTCACAATTTTCCCGTCTTATTGAAATCAAGTGACGTAGCAACGAAATCTTTCTCGAAAAACCTGAGTCATCAAACAGGGATTTTAATTTATCCCATAACTCTTTCGAAGTTGTCGTCCTCTTGATGTGTACGTACAAAGCAGGATAGATGGTTAGGGATAATTTGGCCCGCGTCTTAGCATCTTCATCGGGTTTAATTTCACTTCCCGCCATTGGCTTCACACAATGTAGCGTACCTTCCAACACGAGTAAATTTTCGACCGCTAAAGTCCACTCATCGTAATTTTCCCTGCCCTTTAATTTAGGCACACTGGCTAAATAGTTTGTTGACATCTTGCACAACACGACTGTAACTAACTTCTAACGTTTTAAACACTATAAAACTTTAAAAAAACTGGGAAAAGCCCATAACCTGAAGTAAACGCGTCGGTTATTCAGTGCAGACTGTATTTATTTTACTACCCTCTCACATAGGACATTATTACAATGACAGTATAGTACACATATTGCAACATAGATGGAGCTAGAGGTATATTTTGATACAGAGTGAATACTTTATAACAGGGGCGTGATCTACAATCGATATCGAAGCCAAAACTATAGTTTTTAGAATTTTGTCTGTACCTATGTCTGTTTGTCTGTTTGTATGTCCGGGGTAAACTCAAAAAGTACTGCATGGATTTACTCCAAATTTTTCATGAATATTACTAACAGGTCTGGTCAACATATAGGCTACATTTTATCACGCTATCACCTATGGGGATGAGCTGTGCGGATTAAACGAAGTCCGCGCGGACGAAGTCGTGGGCAACAGCTAGTCAATTATAAAGTTTCGATTTGATGTCCATGAAAAATCACATTACCCAATCCTTCTGTTTATGTAAGTTTGACCGTATCTCATTTTGCTGTAATCATTTTTAGTGGCTGACGTTTGTTGAACGCCTTTCGTACATGGTACATTACTTTTAAATCGCTTACCGCCACACTTAAATTCAAATTTCTCTCTAGTACGCATAAATGAAATCTTCGAGCTGCTCATACGGACTATCTATTGCTTTACATCATTCTAATTTTGTCTCCTCATCTACGGTGCACGCCTTGCGAATGGTTTCAGTTAGTTCGCCAAACTAAGCACACCCAAATATTTCATTTGTAATCTCTCGAAACACACCTACATGGTTTCGACTCTTTCTCTAAACAAGCACACCTACATGACTTATTTTCAGTATATCTCGAAACACACCTACATGGTTTCGGCTCTTTCTCTAAATAAGCACACCTACATGGCTTATTTTCAGTATATCTCGAAACACACCTACATGGTTTCGGCTCTTTCTCTAAACAAGCACACCTACATGGCTTATTTTCAGTATATCTCGAAACACACCTACATGGTTTCGGCTCTTTCTCTAAACAAGCACACCTACATGGCTTATTTTCAGTATATCTCGAAACACACTTACATGGTTTCGGCTCTTTCTCTAAACAAGCACACCTACATGGCTTATTTTCAGTTTTCTCGAAACACACCTACATGGTTTCGGCTCTTTCTCTAAACAAGCACACCTACATGGCTTATTTTCAGTATATCTCGAAACACACCTACATGGTTTCGGCTCTTTCTCTAAACAAGCACACCTACATGGCTTATTTTCAGTATATCTCGAAACACACCTACATGGTTTCGGCTCTTTCTCTAAACAAGCACACCTACATGGCTTATTTTCAGTATATCTCGAAACACACCTACATAAATTCGGCTCTTTCTCTAAACAAGCACACCTACATGGCTTATTTTCAGTATATCTCGAAACACACCTACATAAATTCGGCTCTTTCTCTAAACAAGCACACCTACATGGCTTATTTTCAGTATATCTCGAAACACACCTACATGGTTTCGGCTCTTTCTCTAACAAGCACACCTACATGGCTTATTTTCAGTATATCTCGAAACACACCTACATGGTTTCGGCTCTTTTTCTAAACAAGCACACCTACATGGCTTATTTTCAGTATATCTCGAAACACACCTACATGGTTTCGGCTCTTTCTCTAAACAAGCACACCTACATGGCTTATTTGTTAATATAATTATATATTTATCCACATTTAGTGAAACATCTAGTTTGTTTTCCATTATCGTCACGAATTAATGATTGGCGCTATAATCAATGTTTCTCTCCAATCGGAGCAAATTTCTTTGAATAAAAATTGAATATATATAATGTTTTGCGTTGTCAACAATATTAAAATATTTAAAAACTGATGCAGTTGCCCTACCAAAATAAAAACCGAATCAAGTTGTGTAAAGTTATAGCTTTTCAAATATTAGATTGTTTACAATTACTAGTATATAGATTGATTTCAAATTGATCTCAAAAACTGAGTCAAATAACGTAAATAGGATTTACTCATTTTCTTTGCTCATTTCGTTTGGAATTTATCAACGATATATTTTTTTTGTTAAAAATTAATACATGACTGACATTATTTCGTTGTTTTCCATTCAATCAATTTTGAAGTTAATAAAAGGTTTTAGAACTCAAATAATTGAGTCGAGTGCTATTCAAAAGATCAAAATCGACGATCGTTTTGAAAATATACGACTGCGCAAAAACTGAAATACTCTAATTTTTTTATAAGCTGCTCAAAAATCTATGCTTTGGGTATAGAACACACATATATTTGACTTTACACTGTAAAATTGAAATAACTTATTTCATCGAGCATACTATTTCACGTATAGCAGGACACAACTATATTATTAAGACAATTGAACTTATGTAATTTTCGAACGCTCGAAATGCTTTCGTATGTACTTTGAGTTTGCTATTAATATTAATTTTTAAACAATAACTCGGTTCTCAGAAATACTTAACAAACATGTGGGTAGTTTTAATAAAATACTATTACATTCCATCGGATGATACTGCGGCTACGGTCATGTATTTTTTGTCGCTAGAAGTGCCATGTAAATTATTTTAAATTTTTACTTTCATTATTTATTTTTTTTGAAGATTTGATTATTTGTAATGAATAAACTCAAATGCTATTTTTGGGCATAAATTAATTAATCATGTTAAGGGTGTATAAAATTGATATAGGAATAACACGATCGGAGAGTAGCCCCGACCACGTGTTAAACACAGGATGGGTACAGGAATAACACGATCGGAGAGTAGCCCCGACCACGTGTTAGGTACAGGATGGGTACAGGAATAACACGATCGGAGAGTAGCCCCGACCACGTGTTAAGGTACAGGATGGGTACAGAAATAACACGATCGGAGAGTAGCCCCGACCACGTGTTAAGGTACAGGATGGGTACAGGGATAACACGATCGGAGAGTAGCCCCGACCACGTGTTAGGTACAGGATGGGTACAGGAATAACACGATCGGAGAGTAGACCCGACCACGTGTTAAAGATGTAAAGGATGGACATAGTATATTTATTCTTTTGATGTAATCACAATTACTATAGCGCATGTTCTTTTAAAATAACAATTTCTAATTCTAATCTAATTTATTTCAATTCTCATTTGACATTAATTTTTAAATCTATTCTGACTTCTTTTTTTTGAGTTTTATTGATTTTAAAAGTATTTAAACGTAATTTGTAATTTTATATAAAAATAAATAAATAAATATATATTTTTTCTTTTTGCACGCCATTTATTCGGCAAAGCAGGCTCAAAGTACTTGTATTTATCATCACATGTAACCCTGATTTATTAATATGAAAAACGTACAATTTTGAATTTTTAATTATTTTATGCTATCGCACATTTTAATATGCTTTTTAATAATCTACTCCCGTAATATATTTATAATACATAATACATTATTGTATATAAGTGCTGGATTACCTTTGAAGATTTGTGGACACACAGGTTACTTCCACGTCTGATTTTTCGTGAATAAAATATAATACAAGCTTGATATTTCTTTAATGTACTTCTTGCAGACTATTTTAAAATTACAATTATAGACTTGAGTGTTCACAAGTTGTCGAGCTCATGGCTCAGAATCGTCTGTCGCTGAAAATGAGGTCTCTCATATCGTAAGCCCCACTACGCGCCATCTTGCCGCGTTCTGTCCCGCCGTTTAGCTTTTACAACATTAACGAATAGGAAGATGACGCCTAGTGTTGCCATATTTTGTCACTTATTCTAATATAACACAATTGAAACATATTCTTTTGATGAATAAAACCATTACAAACAAGTTAAATCATTACAGTACCAAGTAAAATTTTGTAAATAGTGAACATTTTGTAAATTATAAAAAATTTAATTGTACAAAATATGAAACTTGTAATTATAAAAAAATCTTTTGTAATATGAAATTGTACATTTATAACAAGTACATAAAATAGAGAAAAAAGACCAGCCCGCTGAGTTTCTTCCGCCGGATCTTCTCAGTGTGTGGCCGTGTTCCGATCCGGTAGTAATTCTAAATATTCGATAGAATCTTTTAAATGTAATATTTTATAATGATAATTTTTTTAAATATTTGCACACCATATAATGGTAGAATATGTTGGTAAATTAATTTATTTTTAACAACTTGTAACACCCATATTCTTGCAAATAAATATTTTCTTTCTTTCTTTCTTTCTTTCAGGTGATTGGGCTATTACTTTATATTGTAGATCACTACGTAGGTAAATGGCTACACCACTACCATCCTTGCTGATTCTGTCATTACGGATTAGTGTGAAATTTGGCATAAAATAAAGAGATGAAGGCAAGGATGGTTTTAAAAAGGTTTCAGATACAAGGATGGCACTTATAAAGGGGCTATTAAAAGTCGCTAAAACTTCCGAATGATGAGCCGGGATGCTTTGTGCATTTATATGACAAATATTAAAATCCCTCCGATGCTGGAAAAACATATTATGTAATTCGTCACCCAGTGATGTATCATCAACAGAATCATACGAAGAGAGTGATGTTGATTCTAAAGAGTAGTATGGTTCAGAATCACTCATATTGCAAACAAGTACTAATAACTAATAATTATACTGTATTATAAAAATATATGTGTATATAAATGTATAACTTACTATATTATTGTAGACTAAGTGTAAAAATGGTATCTATATATAGAAAATAAAAATAAATAAAAACAATTTACATGACTAAAGCTACTGCACAAATTAACTAATAATTTACTGACAAAAAAGAAAAACTTAGTTAATTAACAAAAAATAACAGGTTACATAACTACAAGATTATTTTAAATATAACAAAGAAAAAGAAAAAAAATTACTATCAGACTTTCACCTTGAGATATCTGACTTTAACTTTTTAAGCATGGTAACATATATATACAAAGCAAGAATGAGTTAGGCTGAATAGGAATAGCAACGTTAGCCGTTACCGTATCAAGCTGAAACCAAAGAGTATGTACCTGACAGCTGTCAATAATGAAACTTGACTTTGACTTCTGAGTTTCGATCTGTGATTAAATGTGTTAAATGTTAATATTAAATTACATAGGTACCGTAAAACAAAATTATTATATTACAAACTGATATTAGAAATAAAAGGTAGATAGTGAAATGTACCACGTGAGTGAAGAAGTGTAAAACGATAAGTATTCATAATATGCCAGCTATCAACTAAATCAAGCTTAGACAATAATTTATAAAAAGCTTGCTTAACTATAACTTTATTGAATGAATATCCCAGGAAAAATTAAAATTAGTAACATTTAAATGAACAGCATTAATAGATGACAGAGATTGGGTTGTTAAAACTAAGCTTTATTTGCAAAGTTAAACCAGTAAAATATGTAACTTTTGAATATTGCAAAAGATTATTATAAGCATGACGATATTACATAGAAGCCAGATTAAGAAAAGTAATAATAAAATTATTTGAATGGCATACCACGTCGTTGAGACTTGGATTTGGGCTTCAGTTTAGCTACTGAGATGTCGTCACCAGCTGTACTCTGGATCTTTGCTGGAAGTTCATGCAGTTGATTAAGTGAAGTTGTACGGTGGTTTGGTTCCGTACAGAGTAAAATACAAGTTAAGTTCAATATTATGTTTATTGAAACTTAACTTATACTAAAATGGTTTAATGGTAAAAATGGTGAAGTATGGTTAGGTGAGCACGCGAACCGATTGGCGGCTTGACGCGAACTGTTTTAAATATGTAAATTATAATAACGCGTGTCGACATATACGCTGACAATGCCAAACGTGATGTACGGCACTGTCAACAAGCTGTTGCCCGTACATGCTGCCACCGCGAGAGAAGAAGAATGATGGTGAAAATGGTACAAAAAATAAATGCTTGAATATTTAGTGAGTGACGTGAGACAAGGTGATAAACAATATTTGCTTATTCTAATGGCACTCTAGCGTCTCCATCACAATAATCACTAAAATTATGCTTATGCACTACGGGAGAAGTGGACTGGTCTTTCACTTTACCATTACACTTAACACTAGATTGCCCATGGTCAACTACACTTACACACTGGTCACTCACACTGTACACAAACGCTGCGTTCGCCAGACCCCGCGGCTCAGGGCGCGGTGGGTCCGGCCTGGCAGGCGCTGTCGCTGCGTCAGCTACTGCCGGCGCGTTGGAGTCTCGGCAGCGGCTGAGGCGCGGGCACCACCGCCGCGTGGCGTACGCGGCTGCCCCGGCCACCAGCACACCCGCCACCACGTATATCGCGACGTAATGGTGAACGTCGTGATAAGATATACCACTCTTTAGACCACTCTCTGAACGCATTTGTTTTATCAAAACGCCTATATCGTCTAGATCGTAATCGTAACTACCCGCTACTGACGCTGGCTCCGAATTCAGCGACACGGACGTTCTGTTCTGGTTAAAAATGTGGTTGATGGGTAGAATGTCTATTGCTGGTATATCTGTCTTGATGGTTAAAGTATTATTATGCTGTCTCTGAGCATAAATGGTTATGTCGTTTCCTTTCAGTATACAGTCTGGACCCAGCTTCATGATACCGACACTATTTAGATTTTTGGAAAATATTTGTTCATCACAGATGATGCGCACTGGACAAGAGTCGCAGCAAAAGAAAAAGTAAGTGTTCACATCATTTAACTGAGACCACCAGTCTTGACACCTTGCAGTTTTGGTTCTGCACCGCTTCGTTTCCTGATCTTTGGAGCACAAGATGTCATCATGACTCATATGTGAGATTGGTTTCTGTAGAAGACAAAGTTGTATTTCTAAATCTAATTGAATACACTTATGCAATTCTAATTGCGATATGATCATGAATGAGTCTCTTCGTAAGTTGATCGCTATGTAATCTGAAACTGGAACTAGGGTGACCATGGTTTTTTTCAATCCGTCTTGGGATAGGATAAATTTTATATACTTGGAAATTATCTCTACTCACTAATGGTATTCTAATTTCAAAAATAAAATAATCTTTCATCATCTTGGCTATAACCTTAAGCAAATGGTAAATTTTGGTAAATTCTGTGTGAGAATTTTCAATTGGTAACCTTTATTCATTAGACAATTTTCCTGAAATAAGCTTTAACTCCTCTAAAAGCTGGTCCGGTTTCAAAAGATGAATGTTGAATTTTCCAAAATACACTTCCGAAACTGTATCTAGTAACACATCCTGCATATTCTTCAAATTAGACTGCAAGCTGTTAGCTGCCATGGAGCATAACAAAAACTCATTGGTCGCTTCCACGTCTTTCAGTTGACTTTTAACATCGTAGGTGGTATTTTCTAATTGGTTAATGTAGTGTGTAAATATCTTATGTTGTTTATCAATAGAGCCTTGCATCCTCTTCAATACATTATATTCTGCCTCTACTACAGATGTCTGGTTTTTCCATAGAGCAGCAAGATTGTTTTGGTTTTCTCTAATTAAACCAATGTCCTTAATATACTGTTCAGCGAATTGGTCATCGAGTACACCGAATAGAGCATGTGCGACATTACCCACAACATTGATAAGGCCGCGTCTGCGCCGCGCGTGCCCGTGTGGGAACTGCTGCGTCGACAAAATGCTATTATAATGCATTAACTCTGTATAGCTGTGCCGTAATTGTATTAAAATGGATTTGCAATGGATTTTAACTTGTGATTGTTTGCAGAGATTTTCCATGTGATCTATATATTTGGATAACAGTTTACTGCCCTGCCAATATGGTCGTAAATCATAATATACTACCAGCTTCCACTCGTCTTGAACTAATCGCATGGTAAATATTTTATCAAAATATAAACTTTGACTATCGTTAAAGTTTATTGCGTTGTATGCACACGTGGCTGGTGAGAATAAAAACGTAAACAACATAAGTGTCATGGTAAATAAATGAAAAATGCTTTTTTTAGCTCGCCGTTTTGGTTTTGGTAAATTATTGTCATTAGACTGGTTATTCGGCTGGTTATGCTCAGCATTTTGAAATATTTGGTTACTGTCTCCTTCTTCACTGGTATTTTTAATTGGTAAAAGGGATAACTTAACTATTGGTCGTTTCATAACGCCATTCTTAGTTTTTACAGAGATTACTCTAGTTAGCCCATCTTGCTCCGGATGTAGCTGCACGACTCGATCGAGAGCCCACTTACCCGGTGGCAGATTAGCGTCGTGTATAATAACAATATCTCCCTCATTTAAATTTGGTTGTGAACGTTGCCACTTAGACCTAGTGTTCAGCTGTGTAAGGTACTCAGTTCTCCATCTCTTCCACACGTCTTGGTTAATTTTTTGTACTAACTGCCATCTGGTTCTCAGATCGTGTTCAGACTCAACAATGGTCAATGTTGGTCCACTGCCTAGAAAATGAGATGGAGTAAGGAAATCCAGATCTTCTACGTCTTCGCTTAGTGGGCACAGAGGTCTTGAGTTAAGGCAGCCTTCTAGTTGAGCTAACAGAGTGGAGAACTCCTCGTACGTAAGTTTTTGTTCTCCTATGACTCGCTTCAGATGGTATTTCAAACTCTTTACTGCCGCCTCCCACAGACCACCTGCACTAGGCCAAGATGGTGCGTTGAAATGCCACTCTATCGACATGTCAGCTATTTCCGAATAAAACTGATCATTTAGAATAGATTTTAAATTAACGAACTCTTCCTGCAAAGGTCTATTTGCCTTTATGAAATTTGTCCCGTTGTCGCTGTAAATGTGACCGGGCGATCCACTCCTGGCAGAAAGTCTTCTAAGGGCTGCTAAAAATGCTGAGGCGGTGAGATCGGAGACCAACTCTAAGTGTACGGCCTTAGTCACCATACACACGAAGACGGCTATGTATTCTTTGGTACATCTCACCTCTCTACCCTTTGCCGCCTTAATGTCAACAAAACCTGTGAAATCAACCCTTGTGTGGTAGAAGGGGCGGGTCCTGTTGACTCTGGCTGGTGGTAAATCTCCCATCAACTGGTCGTGTTTCAGGGGGGCGTGCCTTCTGCACAGCACACATCTTCGAAGTCTCTTCTTGACAGCGCTATTTCCTCCTATAATCCAATATTCTTGACGCTCTTCTTCTAATATACTTAAGTATTTTTGTTTATTATTTTTAGACTTAGATGTAAATCGCAACACCCACGCAAGCACTCTTGAAGCTCGCGTAAAATCGCTGTATTTGCTAATTATATTTTCAATAACTTTGTTTTCATATGTAATTGCAACATTTATATTTAATAATGGTTTTTTCAACTCTTCGTTGGTTGTATAAAATGAATTGGTTAATTTTGACTCCTCGAAAGATTTTAGCCAGTGGGGTCCCGTCCACCACATGGAATGGTTAATCAGCTGTTCCGTGGTGATGCCTCTACTTGCGCAGTCTGCTGGGTTGTCCTTGGTTGAGACATAATGCCAGCTGCTTGATGGCAAGATGTTCGTCACCTGCTTCACCCTATTCGCCACGAACGGTTTCCATTTACTTGGGTCGCCGTTGAGCCAACCTAAAACCGCCGTCGAGTCGGACCAACCGTAGATTTTGATGTTATAATCCGATAGGCAATTACAAGTGATCTTTATGACCTTGGTAAGTAGAACAGCTGCACATAATTCTAATCTTGGTAATGATACAATTTTCTTTACAGGTACGAGACGAGACTTCGCTGCCACTAGTATTACAGAAGAGTGGTTGTTAGTGATATTGTTCACTCTGCAATATACAACACAAGCGTAGGCATTTTGTGACGAATCACAAAACCCATGTAATTCGATAGTATCGTTCTTTGAAGACTGTAATCACCTTGGTATGGAAATTTGGTAATTTTGGTGATGTCAGCTTCTATGTTTTTCCATCTTGTGTTGATGTCAGCTGGCAACTCATCGTCCCAATGAAGGTTTAGGAGCCAAACTTCTTGGAAAAGTAATTTCAACTTGGTGGTCACTGGTGAAAGACATCCAAGCGGATCGAATATTTTTGGTATATTCGAGAGTAAACTTCTTTTGGTAAGCTTAAGGACTGGTTCAGCTTTCAATTGAAATGTAAAATAACCTTGGTCTGAATGCCACTTAAGTCCTAATGTCTTGGTTGATTCCTGGTATTTAAAAACATACGCTTGGTCTTCACATGGTGACTGATTATCCGGTAAAACTTCCGGTTTGTTAGATGACCACTTCCTTAAATTAAATCCACCTGACTTTAGAAGATTAATGAGATCAGAAATTAGCTTTTTTGCGGATTCCAGGTCATGCTGTCCATGGAGAAGGTCATCCATATAGAACCTGGTAGCTAGAGCTTCTGCTGCTTCTGGATAGTGGTGACCTTCATCCTTAGCCAGACGTTTCAATGTCATCATGGCTGGGAATGGTGCGGCCTTGGTGCCGTATGTGACAGTGGTAAGTTGATATTCTTCCAATGGTTGCTGTTCTGAATCCCTCCACATGATCTTCTGGAGCTGCTGGTCATCTTCATGGATATTTATAAAACGAAACATTTTCTCTATATCAGCTGTAAAATCTATTTGGTATTGCCTCCACTTACAAATTTGATTCAGAGTACATAAGGTCATTTAACGAAAATCCTGTTGATGTTTTCGCAGAGGCATTAAAAACAACTCACGTGGCCGTTGTCGTGGAATCCGTTCGGATTACACAATGGTGCGGCAAGTAGCATTGGAGTATCGGATTACTATTGCATTTCTTCATATGGTTTAAATTAATATATTCATGGATAAATTGTTTGTAGTTCTGTTCGATAAATATATTTTTTGAAAATCTTTTTTCCAACTGCCGAAATTGAGCCACAGCTTTGGTTTTTTAATCACCTAATTTTTCAGCAATCTCTGGTTTCAGTGGTAATCTAACTATGTAACGTCCATTTGGTTGACGCGTCGTATGCTGCTGATAATGACGAAGGCAATGGTTATCTTCATCAGAAATATTAACAGCGTTATCTGAGATGTCCTCAATCTCCCAAAAGCGCTGAATGTCTTGCAAGTTGACCGTGACGACGTTGCAATATTTTTGGTTTGGTTTTATGGTACCACTTAAAATCCAACCGAGTTTGGTATTCTGCGCAATTGGTAGTGACGTGCCATTACGAATTAAACCTGGTAAAATAATTAACTCGTACACATCGACACTTAAAATTAAATCTATAGGTTTACTTTTATAAAATTCCGGATCGGCAAGTGGTAATTTATCCAAGCACGGCCATGATGGCTTTTCAAGTGATTCGTTTGGTAAATTTCCGACGACATGCTTCATGACGTAGGCTTCGGTTTTAAATGTAAAATTATTGTGAAGAGAAGATACGTTTATTTGTACGACTCCCCTACTGTTGTTGGTTTTCGCGCCAACTCCGACCACCACACAGTGGCGCTTAATTTTTGGTAGGCCTAAAAGCTGAGCAGCATTTTCCGTAATAAGAGACGACTCTGCACACGGGTCTATAAGGGCTCGCATGGTACGGTGACAGCCATCCACAGACCTAATATTAATTTTAGCTGTCGCTAATAATTTGGGCATTGTTTCTTGTGGTGCATTCGTAACACATATCTTCGATTTTCTGGTAGGCTGCTCGATGTTGGTGTTGCTAGAAGTTGAGGGAGCAAAAGTAACGAGGGCATTATGCAATAAAGTGTTATGTGGCTGGTTACAAAAACGGCATGTTTTTTCCGAAAAACATTGATTGTCGTAATGGTTAATTAAGCAATTTTTACATAACTTATTTGTTTCAATAATTTTTAGTCTATTCAGCGGCGACGATTCTAGAAATTGTTTGCATTTAAACAATTCATGGCAACAGTTTTTACAGAGCATGCATTTCCGTTGTGTTGCAATATGCATTGGTTTCGTATTAAAATGGTTTATTACAGCTGGCCTTGGTGTGAAGTTTCTGTTCATAAAATTATGCAAATGGTTATTTGAATGCTTTTCAACCCATGATTTTTGGTATTGGTTTTGGTGAACTGGAGATGAACCTGGCTTATTAAAATCTTGCTTACGACGAGAGCTTTCTAACGATATAAATTTAATTTCTAAAAACTTCAAAAATTCGGACAAATCGGGCAATTCTTTTGGGTTCTTAAGCGACTCTATGTAATCGTGATGAGTTTCGGTATCTAACTTTTGGCACAAAATGTAAACAATTAATGGGTCCCAGTTGGAAATATCGATACCCATTGCTTTTATAGAGTTAAGACACTCGTTGGTGGTGTCATGTAACTTTTGATGACTGCTGCAGATTGTTGCTGAATTGTAGGCATAGCTAATAATAACTGTATGTGGGAATTAAATATTAACCTGGTATTATTGTAACGTTGGCTTAAGATGTCCCAACATACTTCGTAATTTTCGGAATTAATACGTAAATGGTGAACTAATTTTTCAGCCTCTCCATGGAGCTTGCTTTTCAAAAACTGCATTTTTTGGGCATTTGGTAGAGATTTATTATGATGTATGGTTTCGGAGAACAAATCTTTAAAACATATCCAATCCTGGTAATTTCCACTGAAAGTGGGTATATCCATTTGTGGTGTTGAACGTTCCCTATATGATGACGACCACATCTGTCTGTTCACTGCCTTCTTCATGGTGTTGTACTTCCTCTCCATCTCAGCGAAGGCTGTCTCATATTCCTCGTTGTCTAGCAGCCCTTCGCTGTCGATGTCCCAGTGAAGAGAATCGATGACCGACCATCTGGATTGGATAGTCTTTAAAATATCTTCAAACTCCCAGCGTTCGGAGCAACTCTCAAGGTCGACGGCCTCTATGGTTCGAGAAAGCGCCTTGAAGTTGCTCTTCTGTTTACGAAGCATTTTTTCTACCCTACTAGAGTTACTTTGGTTTGACAAGTTTGGCGCAGAAAAACTAAAAGAGGTACCCTCCTGGGCGGGAGAAAAAATATCGCGCCTATCTGAGTCCTGAGATAATGGTGTGGCTGGTCTCAGTAATGGTTTGCTGGGTTCGCTTGTTACGTAATTGGACATCATGTTCCTAACTTCCTGGTAAAAATCTTTTGTCCGCTGGTAATGGTTTTCAGTAAAATAGCGGTGGTTAAAATCTTCGAACTCGGCGCAGAGCCTGGTATGGTTGGTCTGGAATTCATTCCAGTACGAGTTCAAAGTATTAAGGCGTTTTTCGATATAGGCGGGCGTCTTACGTTCAGGCCCGTCCTTCTTGAAATTAACACACAGCGTGTTAATCGCAGACATGATTTGGTTCTGGGTGGTTAATAGAGCCTACATAGTTGCGGGTATTTTAATGGTTAATAGAGTGGTAAAAAGTGGTAAAAAGGAAAGATCTTACTTGAAGACTGGCACGTGGTGACCTGGTTTGTCCTCAGAAGTCGTCCCTGGTGGTAGTCGCTGGTAGCGTCGCTGGTCTGGTGAACTGGTTACACTCCACACACAAACACTTTGGTTAAAATTAGAACTCTGGTTCGGTTCTGGTCAATTGGTTACACTACATACGCGACTTAATTGGTTAAAACTGGTTAAAACGCAACTGACACGTGTTTGGTTTCACAGCGCGCCGGTCTCTCCTTACGTCAAGGAACGAAAGACCACGTTGCTCACACGTGGGACTATAATGGTTAGGTAACTGGTTTAGGAATTTTAAGGATCTCTATGGTTTTGTATCTTTAAAATGGATAAATCACTATTTGGTCACTGGTTTGAAAAGGCTGAAGATCACAATGGTTATGAATCTTTCAAATGGTTAAATTTATTGGTCACTGGTTTGATAAAAGGCTGAAGGACCACAATGTACGGTGGTTTGGTTCCGTACAGAGTAAAATACAAGTTAAGTTCAATATTATGTTTATTGAAAGCTTAACTTATACTAAAATGGTTTAATGGTAAAAATGGTTGAATGGTATGGTTAGGTGAGCACGCGAACCGATTGGCGGCTTGACGCGAACTGTTTAAAATATGTAAATTATAATAACGCGTGGCGACATATACGCTGATAATGCCAAACGTGATGTACGGCACTGTCGACAAGCTGTTGCCCGTAAAGAAGTTAATTTAATTTTATCGCCTTGTGGTAGTTTTACAAAAATATTTCCATCGTGGCTCCAGCAAGATTTAATGCCATATATACTACGAGCTTCTTTAAAAATTTCTCTTATTCGAGGTGTCAAAAACTCCGACATTGAGATAGCAGACCCCTTTAGTAATTTTTTAGCCTGCCAGACGTCAGATCGCAGGCTATAACTATCAAATTTTACTAACAAAGGCCGTGACTTCTCATTACCTGATTTTCCAAGACGAAAGCATGACTTTATATTGTTATTACGAACATTGCTGATTCGTAAAGTTGAATTTATAATTCCAAGGACCACTTCTGTAGTGTTATCAGATGGCTGTTCATCAACTCCACGAAACAGCAGAAATTTCCTGCGTCTTCTGTGATCCATCTCAACGGTTATCTGTATAAGTGAATTAATTTGACTCTTAATTACCTCCAACTCGGAATTAAAGGATTCCTTAAATATCTGGAAATCTGCAGCTAATTGTTTAAGATCAGGCACAGGGCCACCTCTGTTGAGTCGTTCTTCAAAATCCTTCATACGTTGCTGAAATGAATCCTCAAGACCCTTGATGACATCATTAACCTCTGCCACAGGAACATTCTTTCTGCTTGTCATGTTGTGTTATTGTGAAAAGTGATTAAGAGAAAAACAGTAGCTATAGTGCAATTTTCACATTAAGTAATTAAATCCAGGTACTGTAAGTAAATATTGCTTGCTAATTGATTTTAGGTTAAATGAGGATTAATATTCACAGTAATTCAGTATTAATAATATTTTAATTAAATAAATAAGTTAAGAGCTATTTAAAAACGTGTTGTTAGTTTGAAAACTACCCGAAAAAAAAATATATGTATGTCGACCGGGCATTTCTATTAAATACGCTTTATCTTTTCTATTTAATACTTTATACGGCCCGTCATAAGGAGGTTGAAGTGATTTTTTAACAGAGATGCTATTTTGAATTAGGTAGTATAGACCCTTGGCTGGTTTTGAAGCTGGGTTTGCTAAAATCGTTTGTATAAAAATAAAGTTTTTGTACCATATGTACGAATAGAAGTACCGTTTGCGGCGAATAGACTATAATTTTGACACTTATTATTATTAAGGCATTGCACTCTGTGTCGAGGCAACACTGATACATTATCACCTGTGTCTACAAGAAAACTTAAACCACTACACTTATCTTTGACGCATAGGCGGTGATTAGGCGATCCTATGCAGCTGGCCACCGCTGTTCGCTGCACGGGGATGCGTTTCCCGCCTCAGCTTTCCAGGTGCAGGGCTGCACACACCTGTGTGCCTTGTCCCCGAACCTTTTATGGTAGAAACATAATCCTTCCGCAGTTCTCGTGGTACGCTTGGGGGTCTGCGAACGATGCGGATGCCCAGCAGATCGGAAGTCTTTAATAGAGTATAACTGTTATTTTATTGCTGCGCGTGACTGAGGTTTCGGCGAGTTACATACTGACTTTATTAAGATTTAATATTACAAGCGCGGAGGAATGATGTAAACATGACACCGCAACATCCAAGTTTATTTTATTTCAGTATTTATTGGTAAACTTTTTATTTTTATATGTCAACAATGCACTATCTTCGTGTTTATCGGTATCTCTGCGTAATTTTTCTTGTAACAATTTACTCTTCACGGTTTCACTACACAGTTTAATGTTCAAATTTTCTAATGCCATAATAAGCGGGTCGTAATCTGGCGGTAAACCACTTAACATTAAAACTGACAGAAAATCGTCATCCAATGGAGCGTTTATGTCTCGTAATTGTTGATCTAAGTCTGTGATCTTCAAGATATACTTTTCCATATCACTAAATTATTCCAATTTCAATCCAAATAATGTACGTAATAGACCAAGACGCCTACACAGCCCTCTGTCTTCATAGGCAACTTTTAAATTGTTCCAAGCGTCAAAACCAGTCCGTGCGTTGCGTACGTGAGAAAACGATGACGGCAGCACCATTAAACATATTTTAGCAAGCGCTTTTAGTTGCTTACGTTCATCTGCGACTTTGGAAACTCCTGGGGCAGACTCTTCGATGCAGTCCCATAAGTCTTCGTGAATTAAGTACATCCGCATTTGAAATTTCCAATTTCCATAGTTTGATATTCCACTGAGTTTTTCAAAATTAACTGATATATTACCAGAACTCGTTGCAGTAGACGGCAATGACATGATAATGTTTCTCGTCCGTTAATTATCGGCGTTTTCGGTGATACGACTTTACGCGGTATTGACTTATTTTCACGTTTTATTTTACTGATTGACTTAAAACTAATAGCGTACAATTGTTCACTGAGTTTCCTGGGCCCATAACCTGATAGATTTAGGCCAAAATAAATAAAGATTGAATTAATTAGCAGAGATTTATTATAACACATTTTTACACGGTAAGAAGGCGACACCGAGAGCGAGAGCATTTTCATTAGCGCCAACTAGCGGCAACACTACACAATTAAACTTGTCTATTATACTGTTTCGTTTATAGTCTATGTATGTACATATTATGTTCTAACACTTTTTTTTTAAAGAGATTCTGTCTGTTAAATTATACAATAATTCTTGATATATATGTACATAAGGTTATTATCATTGTTTATAAATTATTTACTTAAGGTAATATGCACATCAAAGACGAGGACGTGTTATAAATAGAATGGCCGAGCTGTTGAGTGAATATAATAAAGTTAAATAAATGTAATACTAACGAATACTTTAGTAATAATAACAGACACTACAGAACGTTAAATTTCAAATTCAAATTGCATAAATCGTAAACAAGTTGGCGCCAATTGTCACGTGATTATTGGTGGCGTGATCTAAAATACCCCCGCTTCCTAAAGGCTCGGCGGTGGTAAGCCCGGCATTCGCTGACTTGATTCCGAAAGTGCAGGATCTCATTTTTAACAGTGTAAATTTATGTCGCTCAAACCATCAATATGTATTAAATTAAATATTAAGTATTAAAGTAAATAAATTGTAAAAGTATATATTATTAGCAGCTGATTTGAAGTACGTACGTTCACCTCTCACGATGGAGCCTATTTATAAATCTTTAAATTTAAAACGAGCATCAATTAAAGGCCGGGTAACGATATTTAATAATCAACTAAAAGACTTTAAAGGCAAAAGGCTCACTCCATCAGAGGTTTGCATACTTACTCAAAAATTAGCAAGGATCGAGACGTTGTTCGTCGAGCTCGATGGCGTGCAAAATCAAATTGAAGCGATAGATGAATCGAACTTGAGTTTTGAATTAGATACCCGAGAGTCCATAATACAATCTTTCTACATTTCAATTGCCGCAGCTCAGGAAATTATTGCCAGCAATAGTAGCTCTAAAAAATCTCTAGATCCGGATAGTAGCATTACGACAGCTTACGATGATGATCATGAGGTGAAAGGTTTTCGTTTGCCAGTAATTAAAATCACTAATTTCGATGGATTTTATTATAAATGGTTAGAGTTTCGTGACACCTTTAGTTCATTAATTCATAATAATTCTAAAATAAAAAACATTCATAAGTTTCACTAATCAAATTCATACCTAGAAGGTGAGGCTGTTCGGGCGATAAGCAATCTTGAGGTTACTGACAATAATTATTCTGAGGCGTGGAGTCTGCTTTGTTACCGTTATAATTACTTACGTCAATTAATTAATAATCAATTAAGGTCACTTTTTAATATTGAATCTTCACGTGAATCTGACAAATCGTTAAGATTTATTGTAGATCACGTTACAAAAAAATTTACGTTTACTTAATAGGTTAAAACAACCAACGGAACATTGGGATACTTTGATCATATACATGGTTTCATCAAAATTGGATAATAATACGCGAGTTAAGTGGGAGGAGTATATACATACCAATGTAAGCGTTTTGGAGATGCCTACACTTGAACATTTCATGTCATTGTTAAGAGCTCGCGCTGATGTACTTGAATCCGTTTTTCGTAGTAAACAAGACATGAACAAGTGCACTAGGTCTTTCTCTAACCCAAACCATTCAAACAGTTCAAAACAGCTCCAAAACTCTTACACAAAATCCTTTATTGTTGAAAATCAAGGACAAACTAAGTACGTTGTTTGTAATAACAACCACCGCATATATGAATGTTCGCAGTTTAAATCAAAATTAATTGATGAAAGAATTGATCTCGTCAATAAGTTAAAATAATGTACAAATTGTTTACGCAAAGGACACAGTTCTCGCTTTTGTAAGTTATCAGGTACGTGTAAAATTTGTAAAAAACGTCGCAACACTTTGTTACACAAGTCTAACGAAGCTGATATCGACCAAGTTAAATTGGATCCACTTTCGATGTCAGCCATGTATTCTTCGGATACTCTATTGTGTACAACATTAGTTGACGTTATAAATCCTAAAACAAATAAAACTATAACTTCCAAGGCACTGTAAGACAGCGGTAGCCAAACATCTTTTATAACGAACACTTTAAAAGAGCAACTAAATTTAAACTCAATTTGTTCTGAGCGACAAAACATTATAGGCATAGGTAATGTGCCACTTAATCTAATTGTTGAACGTTGTAGGTTACGCATACAGTCAAAGAATAGTTCATTTAATATAGTAACAAATTGTTTAGTTATACCTCAAATTTCTGGTAAGTTACGTAGATCATTCATAAACACTACACATCTTAATTTAAGTTCGTTTCAATTAGCAGACCCCAGCTTTTTTGAGCCTTCCGAAATAGGACTGCTTATTGGTGCTGACATATTTTGGGACCTAATTGGGTCCAATCAGTGCTTTTTAGGAAAAGGCAATCCTATTCTACGTGAATCTCATCGCAGGTCCTATACATTATAATTGTGATTATAATCGTATCAGTCATAACCATAAAAATCAAACTCAATGAAATTTTTCTACTGTAGATTATAACAAACCTAATAACAAGTTAATCGGACTCCACAGTTACTCAAAAAATTTTATGAGTTTGACAGCTTGCCCCAAAAACCTTTACTCACAGACGATGAAAAGTCTTGTGAACAACATTTTTTACAACACAAAAAAAGTACTAAGGAAGGGTGTTTTTGTCTAAAACTACCATTCAAAAGGTCACCAGGTTGCCCCGGTGGTTCTTACTTTATTGTAAGGAAACGGAAAAAAGGAAAACTTCCCAACTACTATTAATAATATAAATATACGGGTTCTTTTATTACATTTGAAAAATATTCTAAATATAAAAGGTTACAATGCATCTTTGCCTACTTACATATATCGATTCATTCACAATTTTTAAAGTCTCGGAGATAAAACAATTGGTTCCTTAGCAGCACAAAATTCACTAATTTACATTTCATAATTAGAGTCATTTCTCAAAGAATACGATTTAATACAAAAACAAAAAACAACTTAACCTTAAATCAAATATTACTACACTTAATCCATTTTAGTGTTAGCGTAACCTACAAGCCTCACATTATAATTACGACTTAAAGCATACAATTTTTTCGAAATCTAATCATCACATCACTAGACTTTTGTTTGAGCAAGAACACCATAAACTTTTACGTGCTGTACCATTTATGATCACGGATCGCAAGGGTCGTGGTTGTAAGTTAACTAAATGCTGTTTGTGAATTCTACTTCTATTTTTGATTTTGCCGCCAGCAAAGGAATTGAATTTTGTTTCTCTTCTCTCCTGCATACGCTCCTGACTTCAATGGCTTGATGGAATCCGGAATTAAATCGGCTAAATTTCACTTAGTTAGGATATTAGGAAAACCGCATCTTACGTTTGAGGAGCTATCGTCTTTGTTCACTCAAATAGAATGTATCCTTAATAGCCGTCCTCTATGTCCACTAAGCTCATCGCCCGATGATTATTATCCGCTTACTCCGGGCCACTTCTTAATAGGCAGGCCTTTGAAATCCTTTCCGTTTCCAAGTTACACGGAAATTAATACAAATCGCCTTGACAGATACCAACGCATTGAACAAATAAAGCAGCATTTCAGCATTGGCAGCGTTGGAGCAAGGAATTCATATCAGAGCTACAGTCTAGAGTCAAATGGCGTACAAAAATGAACGAGCTTCAAATTGACGACTTAGTTCTACTGAAGGAGGAAGGAACTCCGCCCCTGCATTGGCGTTTTGGACGCATTTCAAAGCTGTTCTCAGGCCCTGACGGTATATCCCGTGTAGCAGATGTCTCAACTGCAAGAGGTGTTGTTTGACGCGCCCTGAATCGTATATGTGTTTTACCTAATGAGAAAGAATTAGATTATTGAAAGCTGTGTAAGCTTTCCAGGGCCGGGAGTATGTTCGCGCCAGTAATTCAAATATAAGAAGACTGAGAACGAGGAGCGACGTGCGTACGAGCAAACCATTCGCTCAGAGCCTACGCGTCATTCAACGCTCGTTACAAGTTTAAAGACGACACAAAAATTAGCTTTCCAGAAATCTAAATATAATATATTTATAATTAAACAGCAAATTATACAAAATCTTTCATTTTATGTTCCATGTTACATGGCAACATATATCTATATGTCTATGTGCCTCGGCTACGGACATGTCAAAAAATTATTCAAAGAAACCGTACCGAGGTGTAGCCATTGTGGGGGTCCCCACGTGAGAGGTAAATGTGGAGAGTGGTTGTCGAGCGCGCTACCCAAGTGCACCAACTGCTCTCACGCAAAACTTGAAAAAGTAGATCACAACGCCTTCAGTGAACACTGGCCGATTAGAAGCAAGTGGGAATCGCTAGCCAGAGCCACAATCGCCTATGGCTAACGATGTCCCTTTTTCATTAATAATGGTCAACAAAAATGAATAGAAAACAATTAACAATGCACACAAACGGGAAGCAGACCAACTATGTTGGAATTTATATTTAAGTATATAAATTTCAGCATACGAAGTTTGAACACCAGATCAAACAAAAATAGAAAGTACATATATATGTGTATATAAAAAGTATGTATATAAGATAAAATATATATACGGATATACAACATTATGTATAGACACGAACATATACAAGTACATAATTTTAAAAAACAGTTAGATAATATAATATTGTCATAAAAAAAATAGAATAAAAATTATAAATGTAATTACATAATGTATGTAATTGATATATACTGATATAAATCCTCCCACTATTAAACAACTTATAGAACTAATTAAATATTAAACATTAACGATAACAATGGTACTAAATTGGAAAGAGGGACATTGTAAGCTATATAAGAAAGAATGAAGATTAGAAAAATAAGATATATAGAAAATAGAAATTAAATGTATTAAAAGTAGACGAAATTAATAAAGTCAAAATAATTAGTAAAATATAAAGAAAGAAACATTGTGAATGTAATTAAGATAATATGAAATATAATTGTAAAACTAAATATATTAGGCAAATTAAAAATTTATGGAAATATATTTCCATAAATTTTTAATTTGTTATTATAATAAACGTAGTTACGTGTAGTTATTATAATAAACGAGAAAATAATTATTAAGAATAACATATAAACATTGTATTAACATTAAGATATCTAATGGCTCTGACTAAGTTAGAGGAACTAGAATTAAGAATATTGTGGAAATAACAATATACTCCCCCAGGGGGCGGATTTACCCTCCTGGGGAAAAACTAAAAAGAAAACCATATCTATATATATAAAAGGCAAAAGTGATTGACTGAGGTATCAACGCACATATTACTCCTATGACGTACACATCCACTAAGGAAGGAATATACAAAATTCAACCCTCAAAGGGGTGAAATAGGGGATGAAATTTCTTTGAAACTATATTCCTTGGACATATTTTCATAAAATTTTGTATGAATTGAGTACGACAAAAATAATCAAACCCTTAGGGCTAGACACTTGAAATGTCGCAAACGTATTCCCCTTATGACGCTGGCATCTACTATGGAAGAATTTTTCAAAATTCAACTCCGATGGGGATGAAATAGGGTAAACAATTTTATATATTTTTTTATTCATTGGACATGTTTGCATGACGTTTCATATCTATTGAGTAGAACAACAATAATGGGTTACTGTTGTTCTACTTAATTGATATTTCAGCGTTTTTCAAAATTTAACGCCTAAAATAAAAATATAACAGGGTATAAAAAACGCACATGCCAAACCCTTAGATCAAGAAACTTAAAATTTCGCACACATATTCATCCTATGACGTAAGCATCCAATAAGGAAGGACTATACAAAATTCATCCCTCAAAGGGGTGTGATAGGGGATGAAATTTCTTTGAAACTGTTAATCCTTGGACATACTTGCATAAAATTTTGTATGAATTGAGTAAGACAAAAATAATAAATTATGTATTTCCGAGTTGTCCAAATTTCAAAATCTCAGAGGGTAAATAAAATAGAGGATGAAAGTTTTATATAAAATCACAGTCCAAACCCTCAGCGGTCTTACCATGAACTCTTATAGCAGGTCAATTTTAGCCGATAATTAAACTGTCCTGCTATTTCGTACCATGAAAGCGTTATCTAACAGGCCAGTCAGCGACCGTGTGACTTATGCCGGTGAGCGATCGTATTACCATTCAATCCTACTTCTGCCCTGCATTAAGCGTACCATGAAGTGTTTTTGACAAACCGAAATCTATATTTGAACTGCTGAAGAGTCATAATATTGTCGGTCACTTGCAGCTGTAAATAAGTAACTTTTATTGGATTGCTTTGTCTTAAATATATCGTAAACGTAACTATATTTTGTTATAACTGCTATTCTAGCCTTAGTCCTATTTGGAATTTATATCGCATATTTTTTGACATTAACTGTGTTTTAGAAAAATATTGATATTGGTATAAAATATAGTACCTAATTCATTACTTCTATTTAAAGTTTTCTGAATACAATATTTACTTGCTTTTAAAGCATTTTATATTTATTTTTAATTCCAGATAAAAAAAACTATATTCACGCCCGTATCCCCCAAGTGGTAGGCAGAGGTACAACAAGTGCACCCACGACTAGCCGAAGCATATCGTCACCCGGGTACTTTTTTCAATCTCGGGCAACATTGTTTTTGTTATAAAACTGAAAAAACACATTTTTTTTAATTGTCCGAACCGGGACCTCATGTGATCAACTCCGACACCAGACCACTAGACCACAGAGGTGATACACATAAATTTAGATGTGTGATGAAAATTAACGTTTTGAGTGTGCACTTTTATTGAATGCCATTGCAATTTAAATTGGTATCCCATTGGTATTTTAAAAAATCCCATCCCATAAAATCCCATTGGTATTTAAAAAAATCTCATAAAACTTCCAATTTTTCATTAAATATATTACGTGGTTTATATATAACAAATATTACTTGATTTACTTTATATTCCATATATTTTACGTAGACTTTAAATAACTTAAAACTCGATCTCTTTTGCCAATTTGTGTTCTTAAATTCAAGATTTCTAATTAAAAGCCATTAATATTAATAACTTTATACTAAAATTTAAAAATCGGCAAGAAACACATTTCTCAACGTTAATTTGATATGTCCTGCCAGAGATAATGTAACCGGCCAGAAGACCACGCATTGCAGGTCAACAAAAATTAGTTCATGGTACGATCGTAAACCCTGACAGGTTAATGACAGTTTAACTAACTGCCTGGAACTTGACAAGTATTATAAGCGTGGTATGCCCTCAGGTCTAGAAACTTGAAATGTTGCATACGTATTCCTCTTATGACGTAAGCATCCACTAAGAAATGATAATCAAAAATTTAACATCCAAGAGGTTGAAATAGAGGAATAAAAATTTTATGAATTTTTTTTTTCACGGACATCATTTGGTTCATTCATTTCATATGAATTGAAGAAAAATTTAATTAAGGGTTTTTTTCAACTTGACTTCGAATTTTTTTAACCAATAATATTTCGGCCTTCTTTAATAATTTAGTACTTAAGAACTACGTCAAACGCAGTTTTGAAAATCAAAATCGAATCAAGTTTTCAAAACTTATACCTTTTCAAATATTAATGTTTTGTGTTTCCAGATAAAAACTACGACAGAATTCGCAATTTGATCAAAATCGGGTGTCTTATGTCTCATCAATAACAACAATTTATGAAAATATGTGTTCGATTTTCTTGTCAGAAATGAAATGACTATCACTTATAATAAAATTAAGATTTTTGAACTCTGAAAAAAATATTTGCTTAAGTATAGCTTTTGTTTCTTTGAGTTTAACCTCTCGAAAATCTGACATGCAAAGGCGATTTTAAGCGCCAGCTTTTTGGCGGGAATGGCGTCTCAGGTGACTCGATGGAAAAAAAATCTTTTTTTTTTCCTACAACTAAGTCATATTTTATCATTCTGTAAACGACTGTGTATCAATTGATATATTTTCTGTCTACTGGAGATCAAAATGAAGTAATAGACAAAGTAGTTTTTATATTAACAAGCAAATATAATAAAAATCACTTGAAAAATAATGAATTTCTAAATTACTTTATTTTTGGCTATCACGATATATTTCTTACAACAAATTATCCAAATAGAAAAAATATACGGCCTTTCTAATAAAAACAGTACTTACATGAGAGAAATGCACCGTAAAACAACACAAGATTGAATTTTATACCACTGAAAAAACCGCAAACACACTCGCGGTCCGGTCGAATGAACTAAAATGACTGGTACAAAATAAATGACAATAATAGACTTCAATTTACGAATTTGACATGACAGATATTTTATCATAGATTAAAGGCTTTTTCATACAACATTAGTCTTTATAATTGAAATTTAAAGTTTAAATTCAAATGCAAGCGGGGTAAAATTTTGCTCTGAGTGTGAACGCTTGACCGTTTTATCATACATACGTCTAATATTTGCCTCTGCGAGAATCGAGTGGTTAAAATACCTCAATTCAGTGGGAAGTTTCAGCAATAGCCTGCAGGGTCAACCAATTTACAGATTTTAACTTGCCGCTACGTATGTAGATCAGAAAACTACTGATTTAACCCCGATTTTCGAAAATCGAGTTAAAGGACGTTTTTTGACTAATTTCACGATGGCGTCAGTATGTATGTATGTATGTGTAGGAAGTGGGTCAGATACGATAAATAAAATGCGGATGTGGTGATACAACAACTTTTTATATTTTGATCAACTTTCCATTATTAATTACTTGTTCTCGTTAACAATTAATTAACTCGTTAACCAAATAATAATTATTCCTTATTATAAATAAGTCATAATTTAAGCAATAGATAGTAAATTATAAATTGTACTTCGACTAATTTATAGTTGATAATAATAATTAATTTGCTTGCACAAATTAATTATCCAAGAGTCAAGGATAAGCTACTAGCAAGATACAACAAGTGTATCGCGCCACGCCAGAGCCAAGACTGCCTTATCGGCGGGCGCTCAGTGCCTTTTATACAGGTAGCAAAACAAGTTGAGTAGTAGGGATATCGAACGATGCGCTTGCCGGCCCAGGCAGTGCATTTGTTGTTTACACTTTACAATATTCTTGCATTTGACGACGCGGACGCCGTCATATGTATGTATGTATGTATGTATGTATGTATGTGTGTGTGTGTGTGTGTGTGTGTGCGTGTGTGCGTGTGTGCGTGTGTGCGTGTGTGCGTGTGTGCGTGAGTGCGTGTGTGCGTGTGTGCGTGTGCGTGTGCGTGTGCGTGTGCGTGTGCGTGTGCGTGTGCGTGTGCGTGTGCGTGTGCGTGTGCGTGTGCGTGTGCGTGTGCGTGTGCGTGTGCGTGTGCGTGTGCGTGTGCGTGCGCGTGCGCGTGCGCGTGCGCGTGTGCGTGTGCGTGCGCGTGTGCGTGTGCGTGTGCGTGTGCGTGTGCGTGTGCGTGTGCGTGTGCGTGTGCGTGTGCGTGTGCGTGTGCGTGTGCGTGTGCGTGTGCGTAGTCGTGTGCGTGTGCGTGTGCGTGTGCGTGTGCGTGTGCGTGTGCGTGTGCGTGTGCGTGTGCGTGTGCGTGTGCGTGTGCGTGTGCGTGTGCGTGTGCGTGTGCGTGTGCGTGTGCGTGTGCGTGTGCGTGTGCGTGTGCGTGTGTGTGTGTGTGTGTGTGTATGTATGTATATATGTATGTATGTATGTATGTACGTAAATATGTAAGTATGTGTGTCTCTCTGTGGGTAGGTAAACATCTCATAATTTTTGAATGGCTTGACCGGTCTAAACACACTCAACTTAGACTTTCTGAAAATTTGAACCTATTCGATCCAGAAAAAAATCCAGAAAAATTTTGCAAAAACCTTAAAAAATTTTTCAGCGATACAATATATATTTTAATATTATTTCCAGATTTATGTACCGATTTAGTGCAAATTCTAATCAGCGCTTTTCCTACAAAAACTGCTTCTAATGCAATTTGCATCAAAATCGGTTTATCCGTTCAGGAGTTATCTTTCTAGAAAAATTTGAATAAAGTGTTTTTTCAACAAAACTTCAAAATTTTTCAAGCAATAATTTTTAGATCTTGTATGTTATTTTTAACCGACGTCAAAAAAAAGGAGGAGGTTCTCGATTCGGCCGGTATATACATTTTTTTTATGTATGTACACCGATTTCTCCGAGGTTTTTAAATCGATTTACGTAATTCTTTTTTGTTTGTAGCGGTGGAGGTGCCGTCGGTACCACTAGGCGCTCATAGCGGCAGGACGGCACGGTCGCTAGCAATAGACTCCTGCGGCCCTACCATGAACTCTTATAGCAGGTCAATTTTAGCCGATTATTAAACTGTCCTGCTATTTCGTACCATGAAAGCGTTATCTAACAGGCCAGTCAGTGACCAGGTGACCTATGCCGGCGAGCGATCGTTTTACTATTCAAACCAACTTCTGCCCTGCATTAGCGTACCATGAAGTGTTTTTGTCAGATCGAAATCAATATTTGAACTGCTAAAGTGTCATAATATTGCCGGTCACTTGTAGGTGGAAAAAAGTAACTTTTATTGGATTGCTTTGTCTTAAATATACTGTAAACGTAGGTTTTTTTTATTATTACTGCTATTCCTAGCCCTATTCCTATTTAGAATTTATACTGTATATTTTTTGACATTAACTGTGTTTTAGAAAAATATTGATATTGGTATAAAATATAGTACTTAATTCATTACTTCCATTTAAAGTTATTTATTTATTATTTAATATTTACTTACTTTTAAAGCATTTTTTATTTATTTTTAATTTTAGATAAAAAAAAAAGTATCTTCACGCCCGTATCTCCAAAGAGGTAGGCAGAGGTACAAGTGTACCCACGATTAGCCAAAGCCTATCGCCACCCGAGCACTTTTTCCAATCCCGGGCAACATTGCTTTTGTCAGAAAACTGAAAAACACGTTTTGTTGAATTGTCCGACCCGGGACCTCATGTTATCAACTCCGACACCGGACCACTAGACCACAGAGGAGATACACATAAATTTAGATGTGTGATGAAAATTAACGTTTTGATTGTGCACTTTTATTGAATCCCGTTGCAATATCTTTATAGTATTTAAAATATCTCATAAAACTTCCAATTGTTCATTGAGTATATTGATATTATACGATCGTTTTGCTTCCGACATCAATCACGTTCATTAAATCAATGTGTAATTTTAAGCTTTAAAATAGTCACAAACTATTCCAAAACTCTAATCTCAAAAAATCAAGACGTACTCAAGAAATTTGAAAACCGCGCTCATAGCATAAATGTCTTTATTAAACAGTTCAAGGTCATGTGTAATATTCCCAGAGTTGCGTTCTTTAATGGATGCCGCTTAACAAATATTACGCGGTTTACTTTATGTTGCATATATTTTACGTAGACTTTGAATAACTTAAAACTCGATCTCATTTGCCAGTTTGTATTCTTAAATTCAAGATTTATAATTAAAATGCATTAATAATAATAACTTTATACTAAAATTTAAAAATCGGCAAGTTATGTGTTTCTCAACGTTAATTTGATATGTGCTGCCAGAGATAATGTAACCGGCCAGAAGACGACGCATTGCAGGTCAACAAAAATTAGTTCATGGTACGATCGTAAAACCTGACAGGTTAATACTCATAGTTGAACTGCCTGGAACTTGACAAGTATTATAAGAGTTCATGGTAGGCCCTCTGTAAGCAGTTTTCAGAAGGTCTCACCAGTTTGCAGGCGATGCGGAGTGGCTGGAGGCTCGGCGAAGGTTCCACGGCAGCTGGCACTGGTGTACTTTGAGGTTAAATGAAACGCAGAGTTTTTATATATAGTAGAAAATATGAAGTGTGTTTATTTGTCTGATCGTCCTATATTTATACAAAATTTGAATTGCACAACGGTTAAATTGAAAAGAGAAAGTTTACAAAATTACAAGTTAAATATAATTGTTGCTAGAACCAAATTTTGTTTTTGAACGGCTTGCTTGACGCTAAAAAGGTCGATGAATTTTCCACGGTACAGTCGGTGTTCAATCGAGCGGCGCGCGCGCGCGGGGGGTTTGCTCCGCCCAGCGCCCGGTCGAGCCCGCTCTCCGCACCGCGGCGGCGCGGCTCCGTCAGTCTGCGCTCACGCGGCGGCGGCGTTGGGCGCGGACCTGTTTCGCTGCGATCGAACGCTACTTCTAGATCGTTCGCCTGGTGTCAACGGTTTCCGTGTTGCGTTCTTTTAGGAACGGCATGGTGATCGGGTCTTCGTCATCGATAGTCCTTTTCAGGGCTGCTCAGAATCAGTGATCACTTGTCAGCTGACGGATTGCCCGGGTTTTGGTCCAACGAGTTGGCTGCAGTTGGGCGTCTTGTCATTCGTCCTGCCATGGCTTCTCTTGGTTCCGGCCAATGCATCAGCGGGCTGGAACGGCTGCGCCTCTTCAGTGAATAAAGTGTAGTGCTAATTAAAGTGAAACGGTATCCGCCGCCACCGTTTCTTTGTTTAAGTGATGAAATAAAGTGCGTGTTGGTTTTGATTCCAATCTTGCCCGTAGTTAGTCTTCCTTTGTTGTGTTTGTCTCTTCTTGTTGGTAATTAAAGGTTGTGAGGTTAAAGGTTAATTAAAGGTATTTTGGTAGTGCAAGGCGATAAGGTCCCAGGATAATCGTAAGTATCGTAAGTATACCAAAAATATATTGTTAACCATCATGGTTAAAGATTATTAAAAAAATAACCATTATGGTTGAAATATAAGTGTGAGATTTTATGTGTTGTTATCCATCATGGTTAGAAGCTATTGAATGTAGTAACCGTTATGGTTGAAACATATGGAAGGAGGTTAGGGATTTTAGTGGATAAAAGAGATAATCATCGTGGTTAGACTTTGAGACGACTGCCAAAGTCGCTAGAGGGTAACCATCGTGGATAGTGAGAGATAACCATCGTGGTTAGACACTTAGGACGACAGACATGGTCATATAGAGATAACCCACGCGGTTAGTAAGAGATAACCGTCGTGGTTGGACACTTAGGACGATCGACAAGGTCATTAAGAGATAACCCACGTGGTTAGTAAGAGATAACCGTCGTGGATAGACATTTGATGGTGGTAGCTGACGGTAGTGCTGGCTACCGCCAAATGTTTGATGCGGAATAGCTTCGAATTGGTCCCATAAAAATTTGATTCAGGTAAGCCCAGTAGTTTTTATTTTATGAGCATTTTTTATTTATTTTACCTATGCCGATGTCTGAAATCAAACCTTGCAAGTAAATTTGATCCACTTCCCGGTTACCGATTGAGCTGAAATTTTGTATACGTATGTAAATCGGATGATAATAAAAACTTATTATGAGATAGACCTGATCTGATGATGGAATCGGAAGGCGACAAAAGGAACTCTGTAACTAAATGGTTAAAAATCGTTTAATAACAAGACTCTATCGACTTTGGGCTCGTTTCATTCGTGTTGATGAGCACTTTGGTACTTGGTGGTAACTAGGATCTTCCAGGCGATGATGAAGCCAGAAGATGGCCATAGGAGCTCAGTAATTAAATGACAGATACCTATCGAGTTTGGGCTCGTTTGATCGAAGTCGACGAGGACTTTGGTGCTTGGTGGTAACTAGGATCCTCCAGGGTCTGATGTTGAAGCCAGAAGGTGACCATAGGAGCTCAGTACTTAAATTACACAACTCTATCGAGTTTGGGCTCGTCTGATTCGTGTTGACGAGCACTTTGGTACTTGGTGGTAACTAGGATCCTGCAGGGTCCGATGACGAAGCCAGAAGGTGTCCACAGGAGCTCAGTAATTAAATGACACAAGTCTATCAAGTTTGGGCTCGTTTGGTTCGTGTTGACGAGCACTTTGGTGCTTGGTGGTAACTAGTTATAAAAGGAACTATTCTTGACAAAAAAATCTTTGTTCTGCGTCTGTCAATTCGGTCAGTTCAGGAAATAGACATAACTTCCATGTTGTTCCAGTTCTCAGAAGGAACTTTTCTTTTTTCTAAGGTAGTCAAGCAACGGTAGTTCCTCCGGTAGGAAATCAAAATGTGCTGTGGCTAATGACGTGTCTCGTTTTGGATATAATAATTTCTTACAGATTGTGCATAGTACTTCAGCATATTGACGTGCGGTGTTTATAAAATTACGCTCAGTCATTGAACGAAGCCTTTGTGACGTCTGACGCGCTACCGCTAGCCGGTTCTAACGTTGCTGTGCAGACTCAGTTGCTGTACAGTGTCGTAGCTCTCTGCTCAGCGGACTCCTTAGCTAAATGCTCCTTAATGAGACCAATTCTATGAGCTTTCGGCTCGGCAGATTTGTTCGCTAGACGCTCATTATTGAGACCAAGTCTATTAGCTCTCCGCTCAAAAAACTCATTCGCTATATGCTCTTGGATCTTACCGAGTTTAGAATTATATCGTACAAAATTTCTTGATATTAGCGTAATTTTATGTATGCTTTCATGGCCAACAAATGTTTTTCATGATCTTTAATAGCCTCATAAGAACGTGACATTGTGTTTCGAATAGCATTTTTACGGAGACGACTACTTTTATCCGTTCCGGTTTCTTGAGATCTATATTTTTAAGGCGCGCATCATCTGTTGTAGGTCTACCCATAAATAATTGACAAAACAACAATACACTAAAAAGTATTTAATAAAAATAACTACGTTAATAAAACCGACTTCAAAAACTAAAATGTAAAAAATAATAAACATTTAATATTAATTAAATACTACCTATTATTTATATGTGCTATTTACTAATAGGTTTGAAGTCGGTGCCAAGCCTTAAACAAATATTAATATTTTAATTACGAGCAAATTCATACAATAAAATGACTACTTTAAAGATTGAAATGCGTAAATATACCTAATAAAGAGCAACTAAATGTTAATATTATAAGCAGCACAATCAATACGAAGAATAATAAAAAAATAATTACTAAAATTTATTCAACAGAATTCCTAAACTAAATGTGTCATGTGAATTAATGTAGATTTATCAATTAAGCTAAAACGCATCGAAATTTTTAATTTAGAATTTACACCACATAATTGTAGAATATGTTGGTAGCTTAATTTATTTTTAACAACTTGTAACACCCATATTTTTGCAAATAAATATTTTCTTTCTTTCTTTCAAACATTTATGTATTCAAGACGTCCGCGTCTATCAACGACGTCTGCCCGTGCGTGCGTGCCGAATTGGCTTGGCACCGACTTCAAACCTATTAGTAAATAGCACATATAAATAATTTAAAAAATAAAGTTAGTATTTAATTAATATTAAATATTAATTATTTTTTACATTTTAGTTTTTGAAGTCGGTTTTTTTAACGTAGTTATTTTTATTTAGTACTACGTTTTAACGTTTTAAAGTTTAGTACTACGTCATATGCCGTTTCAAAAATTAAAATCGATTCACATTTTCAAATATTAAAGATACGCTGTTCACAGGAAACTTACTTCGTATTTTTAAAATAAATTTCAGGATAATTTACTGATATATTTTAAAATATTCTACTTAAAAGTCTGCGTCAAATGCCGTAAAATAGATTAAAATCGGTTGATTTTTTTTTTAGGATTTATCAATGACGAAAGTTATAAAAAGTTGTTTTCATATTGCTTAGACATTTTTAACTAATAATAAAAAAATTTAGAGCTCAAAATTTGCGTTAAATTTTATACGAAAAATCAAAGTCGGTCGTCATTTTGAAAAAATATACAGCTTTTCGAAAACTGAATAACTATGATTTTTAAAAAAACTTTAGATTTTTGAACTCTTTGAACTCAAAACTTTGTGCTTGGGCATGTTTTTTCAGAAAATTTGCAAGTGGATCACCAGTTTTTTGCAGATCGGAGCATCAAGGTCGTTGTTTATGGGGCGTACTCTGACCTTAGGCCTGTCGATGCTGGTGTTCCTCAGGGCTGTGCGCTATCACCTACACTGTTTCTTCTGTATACCAATGACATGTTGCTATCAAGCAACATTCATTGCAATGCAGATGATAGTACGGGTAATGCTTTGTACTCTGCCCGCAGCGGGGTTTCTCAACAATACGTACAACGAGTGATGGATCAAACTTGTGTCGGATATCGAAGCAGAACTTTCCGCAGCCTCAAAGTGGGGTCGACTAAACTTAGTTCAATTTAACCCCAAGAAAACACAAGTATGTGCGTTTTCCACTAAGAAATCTTCCTTTATCGTATCTTCTCTCTTCAAAAATACTTCCCTAACAGCCACAGCCAGTCTTGAAATTTGATATATCAAGTTGCTATATCGAGCAACGTTCAGTTCCGTGGTCACTTGGAAGGCAAAGCCAAATAAGCCTCAAAAAAGCTGGGTGTTCTCAGAAGGACCAGGCAGTACTTTACGCCGTCCCATCGTTTACAACTTTATAAGGTGCAAATTCGGCCTCATATGGAGTACTGCTCTCACTTTTTTTTTATATCATATGATAGCAAACAAACAGATGGGTCTGCTGATAGAAAGAGTCAACCATCGCCTATAGACACCAAAGATGTTAGTGGTGCGTTGCTAGCTTGTGGCGAGGTCTAATGCCACATGCATAAGTTTACCGGCTACCTTACACTTTAAACCGGAACATGACAGCGACAAGCACTGACGCTATTGCGGCAGGATTAGGTTAGGCGGTGGTACCAGACCCGGGCGAGATAATGCAGAACTCTACCACCTAGTTACCACGATGGTAGTGACTCGATAGCCAATCGGTCGCCTTTTACGACCTGCCTGGCAGAACGGCAGTTGGCCCATTCTTCAAAGGAGGCCGGGACCAACACGGCGAAAAACTCTCTCGGCCTCACTTATGGTTGGGTGCTCCTCAGTACCAGCTCCTTCATTTTGACCGCATTCAACGTAGAGCGACTCGAATGGTCAATAGCAGGACTGTTTCTGATCGGCTTGATTCTTTGGCATTACGTAGAGATGTGGCTTCGCTTTGCATCTTCTACCGAATTTATCATGGGGAGTGTTCCGAAGAACTGTTTGGATTAATTACTGCCGCAGAATTGTAATATCGGACATCGCGACTAAATTCAAAATTTCATCCTCACAATCTCATGTCTGGAAATCTACAACGGTGCGATTCTCGAGGCACTTTTTTCCCCACACTTTTCCTCTGTGGAACGAATTACCGGCGGGGGTTGTTCCAAGCGGATACGACTTACGAACCTTCAAGAAAAGAGCCTACTCTTCTTAAAACGCTGGCAACGCAACTGCAACACCTCTGATAGTGTGGTTGTCCATGGGCGGTGGTAATTACTACCATCAAGTGAGCCTGTTTGTCTGTTTGCCCCCTTTTCCATAAAAAAAATAGGTTTGTGGTATAGTTCAGTATATATAATATTGTCATAGGTAGATTTAGGTTAGGTACTACAAATTTCTTTGATTACTACGTTAGTTGTTTCGATAGATATGTTACCGACAGGTATTTTTAATTTTACGTGTTTTACTTAAATTTTGATACTAAAATTATCGTATATAAATAACTAAGATGAAAATTTAAATATTATTTTTTATACAATACTAGCGGCTCGCCCGATTTTGTAGACATCTTCTACATATATAAAAGGCAAAAGTGACTGACTGAGGTATCAACGCACAGGCCAAAAAAGCTTTATATAACCCCACAAACCATTGCCCAACCATTAGTGTTAGACACTTGAAATTTTGCACACGTATTTGCCTTATGACGTAAGAATCCACTAAGAAAGCATCACTAAGAATTCAACCATCAAATGGCTGAAATAGGGGAAAAAGTTTTAAACATTTTATTCCTTAGACATATTTGCATGAAATTGCCTGTATGAAAACTACACCAACAGCAGCATTAGAAGTCCTGTTGAACCTTAGACCACTACATCTGGTAATACAACAAGAAGCAGCCAGCGCAGCTTTTCGTTTAAAAACCATGGGAATATGGCGCCAAAAAAAGAAAATTCCCTACATGAACATTTTAGAAGAAATCACTAAAGAACAACCAATGGTTGAGGCCATGAATGACAGAATACCAACGATAATGGTATCAAATAAAAACTACAAAATTAATCTGGAAGCAGCACCTTAGGACTATTCAGGTATACAAGAACTGAGAATATACACAGATGGATCCAAAACCAACTCAGGGACAGGAGTCGGTGTATTCTCTCGGGAATTAAATATAAACATAATGGAAACTTTAGGAAAGTTCAATACAATATTCCAAGCAGAATGCATTGCTATTAGCAGAGCTGCAACAAAGATCAAAGCAAGAGAAATAACAGATTAAATTATATGTATTATTTCTGATAGTGCATCAGTCCTTGCAGCTCTAAAAACTAACTACTTCAACTCTAGCATAGTATTTGAATGCCAAAAATCATTAGTAGCAGCAGCAGAAACCAACTAAATAATCCTGCAATGGATAAAAGGACACAGCAACTCTCAGGGCAATGACACAGCTGATACACTGGCAAGAAACGGAGTAAATAAAAAACTATTAGGTCCAGAACCGATAGTAGTCTTGTCATACAGCCAACTCATGACATGGCTAACTGAGAGAACATACCAACAACATGAAGCGTTGTGGCTAGCTACAAATGACTGTAAGCAAACAAAGGAAATTGTGTCAACCCGTTTCGAAAAACCTAACACAACGCATAATGAAACTCAAAAGAGATGAATTAAGAAAAGTTGTGGACACAATAACAGGACATTGCCATCTAAACCGACACCTATTTAACATAGGTGTGACAGACAGCCCTTTATGCCGCGGCTGCATGGAGGAACAGGAAACCACCACTCACGTTCTCCTTGAGTGCAGGAGTGTGGCCGAACAACGGGTACGTATCCTAAATAACCCAAAAACTTCTAAAGAAGCATGTGAAAACATAAGTCATCTAATAAGCTTCTGGAAGGAGTTAGGATGGCTGGAATAGACATAGCCAGCTACGTACAAAGGCTCAAGTGGCTAAGTGCGGAAAATAAAATGGCACAAAAAAAAAAGAAATGATATTTCAAAATTCAAATTCCAAGGAGTGAAATAGAGAAAAATATATTTGTATAAAGCTTTTTTTCTTTGGATATATTTGCAATGAATTGAGTACAACAACAATAATGAGTTATGTATTTAAGCGTTTTTCAAAAGTCAACGCCTAAGAGGATAAAATAAATAAAATAATAGGGTATATAAGCGCACAAGCCAAACCCTTAGGTAAAGAAACTTAAAATTTTGCACACATATTACTCTTATGACGTACGCATCTACTAAAGAAGGACTATTCACAACTCAACCGTCAGGGGGGTGTAATAGGGGATAAAATTTCTTTGAAACTGTATATTCCTTGGACATAGTTGCATAAAATTTTGTATGAATTGAGTACGACAAAAATAATGAGTTATGTATTTCCGCGTTGTCCAAAATTCAACCTCTGAGAGGGTAAAATAGAGGATAAAAGTTTTATATATTTGTTCCACTTGGTAAAAGGTATAAGGTTTATTAATTTAAGCATCAATCAATAACGGAATATCGAATTATATTAAATATTAAAATACAAAAAAAAAAAACAGAACTTATTACACTTTATTATTGTACATTAACAACCCAATTACGCGATTTAGACAACATACAAACGCGTGTAAAACTCCCTTTGATAAAATACTTGATAGAATTAAATTTGTTTTAGAATTTCGTCGTTTTGGTATACACGAAGGTTAATTTGGCTTATGTGGGTGTGATTTAAAATGGAAGACGCTATTAAGACTCGTTTAAATTTGATTTATGAATCGGTGCATTTGTGCATGGAATCAGCTCAGTGTGCCCTAACGAAATTGAGCGATAGTGATGCCAGTATTAGTGAGATAGAATTAATTAATATTCAGTTAAAGGAAATTCAGTCACTTTGTGTAGCACACAAAGATTTGTGTCAGAAATACATAATTATTGCAAATTGATTAAGAAACCGAATTCTGACCTGATAAGAGAATATACATCAATTCAAATAAAGGCAGAGAACTTATTTGGTGAAATTGATTTTAGAATCATGCAAAACAGTAGGGATAGGATGAAAGTATCTAATGATGCCTTAAGCAGTAAACTACCAAGAATATATTAGCAAAATTTGACGGGGATGTTCTAAAATGGTATCAGTTTTGGGACCAGTTTTCATCAAACGTAGATAGTAGGAATATTAGTGATGTTGATAAACTACTATATTTACAATCAATTCTGGAGGGCAACGCAAAACAAGCGATCGAAGGATTAGATACAACGAATAAAAATTATCGTATAGCTGTTGATACATTGAAGGAGAGGTATGGGAAACCTAGTTCTATTATATATGCTCATTATGTAGCATTATATCGAATTAAAACCACGCCATCAAATAAAATAGTGGAATGTAGGCAAGTTCTTAATGAAATTGAAAGACACCTAAGGGTACTTGGCTCTTTAGGTGAAGATGTTAATCACAACCATTTAAGAGTTATGATTATAGAGAAATTCCCAGAAGATATAATTTATGAATTAAGAATGAAAATGACCGGTCAAGAGGAAACGATTAATAACGTAAGAAAAATTTTAGAATACATTATATCGGCGAGAGAATCATCAAACAGATTAAGGAAAGTGACTTTACAAGAAAGAGATGAAAACGGAAAATATAATTTTACTATAGGCGCTTTACATATTAGGTCAGATGAAATAAAAAGTAATAAATCAAATAAATTTATAACTCCTAGTAAAAATAAACCTAAATATAAATTATTTAATAACCAATTTAATAGAAATTATCAAAGTGAAGATATGATAAGATATATATAGAAAGTGAGTATAGATATGATATAGAAAGTGAAGATACCGATCTTCAACTAGGAAGAGACACGGTACCAATTTAGATCGTAGTTAGGAACCACCGAAAAAGAAAATTATCAGGTGTATATTTTGTAACCAGGATCATTTTAATGATGAATGTAATACATATACCACAATACAGGAAAGGAAGTCTAAATTAGGAAATCGTTGTTATAACTGCTTTATTGACGGTCATAGAGCTAATAAGTGTCATTCTAAGCGCAAATGTAGGCACTGTAACAAATTTGGGATCCACAACCGAGCCTTATGTCCAGTAAAATTATCACTACCTGAAAAGGATGTATCAACTTATAATTTACACATAGGATTACACATTAATACTACATTATAACAAACCTGCTTAGTAGAATGTCAGTAGTACAGAAACTGAATTAACACAACAGTGCAGAGTTTTACTTGATTGCGGAAGTCAGCGTTCATATATAACCGAGTCCATAGCAAACTTTCTAATATTAACAATTGTGGATAAGGTTAATTTGTCCATATTTACTTTCGGTGCAGTATCGCCGCGGGAAATTGAGAGTTCATTTGTAAAATTCAAACTTACAACAAGAACGGGGGTAACGAGGTTTTTATATGCAAATGTTGTACCTCATATTACAAATGGTGTATCGGCGCCCAATTTTAGAAATCCTGAAAGAATTTGGAATGACGCTAGATTAAGAAACCTTACTTTTGCAGATGATGGTTCTAGAGGTGATAACATTGATATTTTAATTGGTAATGATTATTATAATTCTTTCGTACATCAGGAAATAATTTCTATCACAGATGTGTTGTTCTTAGTGAATTCAGATTTCGGCTGGGTTTGGTCGGGTCAAGTTGGTCCAGTTCAGAGTAATCCCGATCAGTTAAGTGTGTTGACGTATTATCAATCAAACTCGGGAATTGATAATAATTTTAATGAACCTGATCTTCCTCTAAAGTCGAATGATATTACAAGGCTATGGGACCTTGAATCAATAGGCATTAACGATCCTCCAAAGAGTACGCATGACGAAGAGGCTATCATACAGTTTAATGAAACCATTCAGTTCAGTGAAAACAGATATTATGTCAAATGGCCTTGGACAGAATTCCCACCAAACTTACCAGATAATTTGGGACTAGCTTGGGGCCGGCTTAACAGTCTGTTAAAACATTTAGAAAGATCAGAAATTAAAGCTTATGATAAAGTAATTAAAGATCATCTACAAAATGGAATCATTGAAATAGTCCCAAACCATATCGTTACGAAAACACATCCAGTTCATTACTTACCCCATCACTGCGTTTACAGTCGAGATAAGCCTAATAAACTTCGTATAGTGTACGATGCTTCGTCAAAATCTGTGGGCAATCGCAGCCTCAACGAATGTTTATTCCGTGGACCCTTAATGCTAGAAGACCTTACTCGACTGCTAATTAAATTTAGACAGCACCCTATAGGAATAGTAGCAGACGTGGAAAAGGCATTTTTACAGTTAGGCCTTCAGACTACAGACAGAGACGTAACGCGTTTTTTGTGGCAATCAAGAATACACTTTATGGCCCAAGTCAAGATAATATCTTGCACCTACGATTTTGTCGTGTTCCATTTGGAGTAATTTCTAGTCCATTCTTACTTAATGCCACTATAAGATTTCATCTCAATAAAACTAACAGTATTCGAATACATCAAATAGCAGAAGATATTTACATTGATAATATAGTCACAGGAGTCAACACGATTTCAGATGCTTTAATGCTATATAATGAATGTAAACAAACATTCGATTCTTTATCTATGAATTTACGTGAATGGAATTCGAATTCAAAGCTACCAATATGTAATATACCAAATGAGCTCAGACAAAACAATAAACAAGTAAAGATATTAGGAATAATGTGGGATGTTGATCAGGATAAGCTAAATTTAAATATCACTACTATTAACACAAATAACATAGAAACAAAAAGAAATATATTGAAATGTGTTGCCTCTGTTTACGACCCTTGTGGCTTTGCAGTTACCATAATGCTACCAGCAAAATTATTTTTTCAAAGGTTATGGAAAAAAAAGTTAAGTAGGATGTGAAGTTAAGTAATGAACTACTTTCTGAATGGAATAAAATACAGTCAAAATTTAGTTACTTAGGAAATATAAATGTAAATCGCTGTTATACATATGGTTTAGATACAGGTAAAACTAGAAATAACATAGAGTATGAATTACATTGTTTTACAGACGCTTCTATGGAAGCCTATGCAGCTGTGATATATTTACGCAGTTCTTTATGCACTAATAACATTGTCAGTTTTGTTATTGGCAAGTGCAGATTAGTGCCTTTAAAGAATAAAAATAAGCATGCTCCAGTCAGAATGATCAAAGTTAAGCATTTACCTGCTCCTTGGTTGACATCTGAAATTAAATGCCTAATGTCAAAACGAAATAAAGCCAAAAGCAAATGTAAACGGAACCCTTCTGAAGCCAATGTGAACGCTTATAAAAAGTTGCGTAATCTATGTAATCGGATGTGCAGAGATGCGAAGCGTCGAAACATTCACTCGTCTTTAGAACACTTTTCTCCGGGTCAAGCTTGGAAATTCCTTAGGTCTCTGGGGTTGAGTAGAACAGATCATAATAAACAATTCACATTTAACTTAGATGATTTAAATAAACATTTTTCTACTCCTCCAGTTCACTTAACGGACCATAAAAAATCTCTTTGCCTGCATCTTCTTTCTGATTCATCTCCACCTTCATGCGACCCTTTCACATTTTCAGAGATCGGGGAAGATGACGTTAAAAAGAGCATACTCTCTATCTCCTCTCATGCTGCTGGATGTGACAATATTAACCGGCGTATGCTTATATCCATTCTTGATTTAATTGTACCAGCTATCACTCATATTATTAACTATTCCCTGAGGAGTAACACATTTCCCTCATGTTGGAAGCGGGCTTTTGTTATTCCTATACCAAAAACGACGAATCCCACTAGTCCTACAAGCTTTCGTCCAATTTCAATTCTTCCTATACTTTCAAAAATTCTGGAAAATGTAGTTCACAAGCAGTTATCGTCGTTTTTGTTTAGAAATAATCTTTTAAGTCCATTCCAGTCAGGATTTCACGAGTCTCATAGCACAGTTACGGCCTTAATCAAAGTCACCGATGATATTCGATTCGCGATGGATAATAAAAAGCTTACTATTCTGACTCTGTTGGATTTCAGTAATGCTTTTAACTCGGTTGACTTTGTCATTCTTATTGGTATACTTGATTCTCTTAATTTGTCTCCATCAGTGATAGAATGGTTCAATTTATACCTGCGAGGTCGCCAACAATGCATTCGTATGGATGAGACACATTCTGAATGGTGTAATATGATTGCTGGTGTTCCTCAAGGTGGAGTTTTATCTCCATTGCTTTTCTCTGCCTTTATAAATAAAATCACCGAATATATTTCCTCAAGTTATCATTTGTATGCGGATGACTTACAGATTTACAGACATACAACTGTGTCAGATTTACCTGATTCTATCACTGAAATTAAGAAAGACCTTACAGCTATTCAAGAATGGGCAGACACTTTTGGCTTATTAGTTGATCCCTCCAAGTCCCAAGTAATAATTATAGGCAGTAGACAATTACGTAATCAAATAGATTTTTCTGTTATCCCTAAAATTAAATACAAAAATATCCCAATTAATTATACTGATCAAGTTAAAAATCTAGGCCTCATAATGGATTGTCATCTATCTTGGGCTTCTCACATAAATGAGCTGAGTAAACGGTTACATTACTCACTTCATTCCTTAAAGCGATTACAAAGTTTCCTCCCTCATCAAACTAAAATTCTATTAGCTCAATCGCTGCTTCTCCCTTTGCTCGACTATGCTGATGTTTGCTATTTGGATGCCACGGAAGAATTGTTATCAAAACTTGAGCGGCTTCAAAATTTGTGCATTCGTTTCATATTCGGATTACGGAAATATGATCACATATCGAGTTTTCGCAAACAATTACATTGGCTCCCTATCCGCTAACGTCGAAATGCGCATGTTTTGAATGTACTGTTCAATGCAATGCATAAATCTTGTCCTGCATATCTTTGTGACAGATTTATATTGGCTCCTTGTAGTGATCGGCCGGTGCGCTCCTGTATCACCCCAAAGTTTTTCTCTATACCACAGTGCAATACAAAATTTTTCAGCAAGTCCTTTACCGTTCATGCAGCTAATTTATGGAATGATCTCCCACGACATATTCAGGATATCCAGACCATAAGCTGTTTTAAAGTTAGTCAGGCAGCATTATTTGTTGCTTGATGGTTAATAGTTATTTTTATATGTATATATGTGTATATATATATGTAAATATATATGTATATATATATATATATATATATATATATGTAAATATATATATATATATATATATATATATATATATATATATATATATATATATATATATATATATATATATATATATATATATATGTAAATATATATATATATATATATGTTAATATATATATATATATATATATATATATATATATATATATATATATATATATATATATTCCTGTACTTACGTAATTTAAAAATATAGATGTGACTGTGTTTTCTTTTTTTCACTTATACTCACTTTCAATTTTTATAATAGATTTTGTCTCACTGTCACTTTTTATAGAAATCATTATCAAAGAAGCAATTTTACCTTGCATTTATCCTTGTTTGTTTTGTTAAAATTTGTTTTAGTTAGTTTTAATCTCAAATGTACACCATGCCTGCTGTTTATAACTAGTGATTTTTTTTAACAACCTGTATGGTTGGTTTTGCTGGAAGAAATCTCTTAAAGAGATAAGCACGCCATTGTACATATATTTTCTTTTTAAATAAGTATCGTTTTGTATTTCTGTGTGTACAAAAGAATAAATAAATAAATAAATAATTTAGGAATTCCAAAGCTGGAACTATTGGGAGTACTCATAGGCTGTAGATTAATGAATTACGTTGTAAAATCCTTAAAGATAAACGTCAAGCGTCAATTTCTATGGACGGATAGTCAGGTGGTTTTGAGCTGGTGTAAATCTGAAAAACTATTTCCACCATTTGTATCACGAAGAATTGCAGAAATAAGACAAAATAAGACATTACAAATTAGATATGTACCAACTAAACATAACCCAGCAGATGTAGCTACACGACCAGAACGAGTAGATTTTTATGATCATTGGATTAGAGGTCCAAGCTTTCTATCTCTAGGACCAAAGCAATGGCCCAAAAGTCTTGCTTATGACAGTAGCATAACTGAAGTTAAGAGTTTTTTGGCCAAGAGGGTCTTTCGAATACAGAAAAAATAGAAGAAATTAAAGAAACAGGCGATTATAATGTAGATAGTGAAATGAGAAAAATTCTTGAGACTCAGCTAAAACATTTTCCAAGAGAGGTAAAAAGGTGTGAAACGGATTTTTCTATAAACCTTAAGCTATACAAGGATATGACGGCGTCCGCGTCGTCAAATGCAAGAATATTGTAAAGTGTAAACAACAAATGCACGGCCTGGGCCGGCAAGCGCATCGTTCGATATCCCTAATACTCAACTTGTTTTGCTACCTGTATAAAAGGCTCTGAGCGCCCGCCGATAAGGCAGATCTTACGGGATCTTCACATAGAGACAATTGAAGAGTTCACCACCAGGTTAGCGAAGAAGATGTACTCCAGGACAGAATATTCAAGACTGGAACACATCCAGAATATAGCCCCCTGGTCTTCCACCATCCTCGACAAGAAACCCTATCCCAGGAATATCCTCACCCCTGAAGCGGGGGGTATTACTTAACATATACCCACCTGCCTCCTGACTTCCTTACACCAAGGATAACCTTCTCACACATATCTCTGCTCCGAACTTCCCCCCCCCCTCAGTTCAATTGCCACTGCGTGTTTAATCCCCCGCGGAGACTCGACCTGTGGGGCGGATTGCACGCAGAAGCGCGTATATAGGGGGGCCCCCTCCCTCTCAACCACTCAAATCCACCCTACCCCAGCACGAACCACCACCATTACCTCCTTCATTAATTATTGATCAAAATTCCCAGGGATGAACGGGTTTACCCACTCCCACCCCAATGACCTGCTTGTATTTACAGGCAGCGCCTGACACCACGGACAGGAGGCAACAGCCCCGGAACCGTCTCCCCGCCTCCTCATCCAGGGGACGCGAGAAGTCTACGACCCGATAAGGCAGTCTAGGCTATTTTAGACATAAGATTGGTGCAAACCTGGTCTGACCATCGCATAGGAGTACGACCACGTGGTCTTTTGTCTTCTACTTTTCCGGTCACTATTAGCTTTTCGAGATTGTCTCCTTGCTTTCTAGAGATGTGGCCGAAGTATTATAGAATTCTTTGAAGGCACGTAGCAGACAGTCTGGTCTTTACTCCAAGTTGTTTTAGTATGAAGGCGTTGGTCCTGTGTGCTGTCCAAGGTATACGTTACATTTTCCTCCAGCACCACATTTCAAACGCATCAATACGACGTCTGTCTGCAGCTCTTAGTGTCTATGACACTGCGCCGTACGTAAATATGGATAACACCAGCGTACAAACCAGCCTCTGCTTTGTTTTTAATGAGATGCTTCTGTCGTTCCAAAGACCCTTCATCTGTCTCGTAGGATTTTTGTCGTTTAACTTACTAGCTGTTGTACCTCAAGTAAAATAAATATAGAAAAGAAAAAATTAGACGGGGTTGATCTGATCATTGTAGCTACTCACTCAAGAGTCATGCCGTCACCTACTTCACAAGCTGCTGTCTTGGCAAGCTATATTATGACTTGAAGATCTCTTCCTTTTAGACTTAGATATGAACCGATTTAAGAGCAACACTGTATTTCGAGGAAGTTACAATTTTTGTGATAGAATCGAACATCGTAACAACTATTGCCGTGATAAACAGAAACTTATCTCAAATAATTTTTGCTTGCAGCGAAAGCAGGTCATCTACCACTATCTCTGGTGGCGTGTCGAGTGGCCGACCACCAGTGGTCTGCTATGTATGTTGTGACCCCGGCCCAGCCACATAGCTTCCATTTGTCCGAAGCGCTACAAGCAGAAAGAAGTTGCCACATCAAGTTCCGAAAACAGAAAACCAGTCAAAATCTGTTCCAGAGCGTCACATGGTGTATTACACTAAGTGAAAATTAATTATTTTTTTATATTTGACTCAGGTTCAGAAGGCCATATCTAACAAATATCTTGGGATTCCTTTGTAAGAGAACGGTTTATGAACAAGAATCGAAGTAGTCGCTTGTCCTAATGTAATTTCCACTCAACAGATCAAATGTTTAACCACAGGGCAAAATTTAAATTTGGAGGTTATATTTCACGTTTGAGCTGATGAGTCTTAATAAAAATGTTTCGTTAGGTCGCAAAATTTTGGAGCAAGTTAGAATAGGAACTAAGCAACAACCGATTAATACTTAGCAATACTTAAACACTTAATCCTGCTCAATTTCAACATCTGTTAGCAAGGGTGTGGTAAACACTGACCTTGTAGGTGAAAATAGAGATCGCTTGGTAGATATTTAAAAAAAAAAAACAATTGACAACCAATTGAATTAATTCCGGCGAGCTTAAATTGATTTATTTGATCCTTTGAAGACCGCTAATAACGATTTTAAAGTTTGTTACCAACTGAACTCAAATTAATATTTAAAAAAAAAAAAAACAATACAAATTTACATCTTCTTGCGACAGGCACATATAGAGCTAACACTCGGTCCGAAAATGTGATGCGAATCTTGTAGGGTTGAATAATGATAGCGGAGTATAACTCTGACAAACCATGGGAAGAGCAGTTAGGTAATATTCAACACGCGCTCAATAACATTAGGTATCTGGATTTACCCCGATTGATTTGACATTCGGTATTCAAGGCAACTAACTAAAACTCGCAAAAGTATCTACGTAAGCTTTGAAAATCCAGTGTATCCAGCAGAATCACAAAATCAGCCCAATCGGACATTTTACGGTTGAGTAGAGGTAAAAGAGATATTAAAACATTTTAGTGTAGGTGACTTTGTCTTTGTTAGGAATGAAGAACGACACTAAAAGAAACTTGATTCAAAATATAAGGGCTCCTTAAAGTTACCGCAATTTTAGAAAACAATAAGTACGAATTAAGACATATCAATGGATATAATAGGACATATAAGTGCGCCCATCATAGCCTCTGCGAAGTTCCCCACATTCCTGTAGGGTTTCTTGAGGTACCTAAATGAAAATTATAACAAGGAAGACGTATACTCATAATAATGATCTTGTTTATAAAACTGGTAGAAACAATATTGATAGAAATGCATTGTTTATTGTAAATAGTTATAACAATCAGAGTTTTTAATATCTTCGAACTACCTGCGAAGGAGATTCTCTAATCTTGTAATAACTAATGCCACTGTTCATGAGGCTGCATCATCAGCAAAAAAAATACGATATAAAGTAAACGAAGAAAATGTAGTAAAATGATGATAAAAAAAAATATCACTAAAAATGTAAGTAAAAAAAAAAAAAAATTGTTATAGGAAATGGGAGTCTTATAAAACTATGAAAAGAAATCAATGTAAAATAAACAAAAAAGTAAAAGTAATGTAGCAAAAGATGTAGGATTGACAAAAAATGTAGAAAGATTAGAGTCATTGAAAGAAGTGTCCGGTCCAATGACTCAGCTAAAGGGGTTCATTCCGGTCTAGCTTTTTGGCTACAGGAATTACAACCCAGTCTAGCATTAGCTACAGGGATTTCCGGTCTAGCACTGTTAGCTAAAGGGATTTCCGGTCTAGCACTCTCAGCTAAAGGGATTTCCGGTCTAGTACTGTTAGCTAAAGGGATTTCCGGTCTAGCACTCTCAGCTAAAGGGATTTCCGGTCTAGCACTTTAGCTAAAGAGATTTCCGGCCTAGCACACTCCAGTCTCCGGTTTTTAACTGATGAGAGGGAGCTTAGTACAATCCAGTCTCCGGTTTTTTAATTGATGAGGGATTCTTAGCTTAGTAGGATCCAGTCTCCGGTTTCAAAACTGACGACAAATGTTTAATAGTTGTAGTTGCTGAAGGGGTTACCGGACCAGCACACTATTGTAACATTTCGCTAAAAGATTACGCTAATTATAGAGTTGTAAAAAAAAAATAAGATTATGTTTAGTTTTCTAAGAGATATGTCAGGATGAACGAGGCGTTCCTTGTCCTCAGATGTATAAAGATGCGCACACGAGGACGTGTGCATGTCAGTATGGCCGTGACGGCGTCCGCGTCGTCAAATGCAAGAATATTGTAAAGTGTGAACAACAAATGCACGGCCTGGGCCGGCAAGCGCATCGTTCGATATCCCTACTACTCAACTTGTTTTGCTACCTGTATAAAAGGCTCTGAGCGCCCGCCGATAAGGCAGTCTAGGCTCTGGCGTGGCTCGGTACACTTGTTGTATCTTGCTCGTAGCTTATCCTTGACTCTTGGATAATTAATTTGTGCAAACAAGTTAATTATTATTGTCAACTATAAATTAGTCGCAGTACAATTTTTAATTGACTATCTATTGCTTAAATTATGACTTATTTGTAGTAAGGAATAATTATGATTTACTTTGTTAATGAGAACTAGTAATTAATAATGGAAAATTGACCAAAATATAAAAATCTGTTATATCACCACATCCGCATTTTATTTATCGTATCTGACCCACTTCCTACAGATACATATGGAATCTTAAGATGTAAAGGAAGATTTAAATATTCTAATTTGACACATGATCAGAAAGAACCCATCTTACTCTCAAAAGATTCAGAATTCACGCACAAAATTATTCGCGATTTACATGAAAAGAACTTTCACGTTGGCGTCTCATATACTTTGGCTTTATTAAGAAAGAGATTTTGGGTTCCACAAGGTAGATCAATAGTTCAAAAGGTAATCCGAACATGTAAGCAATGTGTAAAATATGGAGGAGGTCCATTTAAATTACCAGCCATGCCTGATCTACCTGAAGAGAGGGTGAAATTATATTTACCTTTTACTTTTACAGGTTAGATTATTTTGGTCCTCTTTTTGTTAAAAGCACTTCTAGTGAGAAGCGTTGGGTATGTCTGTTTACATGTTTGACTATTAGGGCTATTCATTTAGAAGTAGTAAAAGACTTGTCCGCAGAAAAATGTCTACTAGCCATAAGAATATTTATAGCAGTACGAGGTGTACCTTCTCTTATTATATCGGATAATTTAATTTAAACTTACAGCTGACGTAATTATTTCAGACTACTGTATTAAGAATAACGTGCGTTGGAAATTCATTCCTGAATTAGCTCCGTGGTTTGGTGGTTTTTATGAGCGCTTAATAGGCATAGTTAAACATTCTTTAAAGCGGACTTTGGACAAACACGTTCTGAATCATGATCAATTGTGCACCTTAATGAAAGAGATCGAAGCAGTCATCAATACTCGACTCTTAACTACAGTAGGTAGTGACTTAGAACACATATTGACCCCAGCTGATTTTTTACGTGTCGGAAGGGCATTAACAGCTAACATATTAGATCAAGATTTCCTAGAATCAGCTACGATGACGAAAACTATTCTTATTGACAGTTGGAAACGTGGTCAGGTTATTCTTCGTGAATTTACTAAAATGTTCCAAAATCAATATTTAACCAGCTTGCGAGAGCGTAAAGATAAGCATCGCCAACCACGAGGCATCGTTAATAGAGCACCAAGATTGGAGGAAGTGGTACAAATCAAGGCAGACACTAAAAGGGCACACTGGAAAGTTGGCAAAATTACCGATTTGCAGAAGGGGTTAGACGGACAGATCAGAGTGGCAAAGATAAAGGTACCATCAGGTGAAGTTTATACTCGTTCAGTTGGCCACTTGTTCCCCTTGGAAATAGACGATCAGGACAAACCTTTACCAGACGCTGACAAACCCACACCTACCACAAGAACCAATCAGAATAGCCAAATTAATGAATCAGACGAACTAGCTACCAAAGATAGTTCAGAAAACACAGAGCCGACCGAAAACCGGTCTATCAGGTCTTCTGCTAAAAGGGCAAGGGAGCAGGTGAAGCAGTGGACATCTCAGTTGCTGTCACTTTAATTTCAATCAATTCTTAGCTTAATTATATTGCATAATTATAACAGGGTTGTTTTCTTTGCCCCTGGTAGGAGTGTCGCGAAAGCGAATAATTATCTGTTGAATTTATTTGTCATCTTGAATGACAACCGTCTGAAAGCGAATATATGTCAATGTCATTTGACATCTCAGATGACAAGTAAGTAATTTAAAATAGCAGCGGCAGAGCAGTGCCATTCCGGGACCAGACAGCACCGAGGTAACAGCGCAATTTGGTAAATGACTTTAATTTGTACCAGTGTTGATATCTGATCTAACCATATCAATAAAATACCACACGAATCAGTCGGTCACATGAAACAGCTATCAGAATCAGTTAACCCGACCAGGTGACTATATCAGGTGATCAGATCAGTAAATCAGCAGCAGATCAGTCAGAATAGTTCAGAATACTAGACCAGGGTATTACAGTATGAATCAGTTTTTTTTTTTTTTTTTTGCGGGTAGGATTGCAAAAAGTCGATATAACTTGAATATTGCTCGATACTTTAATTTTTCTTTTTATAGTATTTGTGGTGCTATATTGTTATTATAATGTTTAATTAGAATCTTACAGCTGCAAGTTTGCTTTTCCTTAAGATAATTATCCTTCAAGTGCTGTTTTATATAGACATCTTCACTTTCATTGTGTTTCTACTTACCTAACTACAATGATTTCATTGGAAAAAACCATAGCTGAGATGTCGGATTTATTCTTTAAAAGAATGACAGATTTTGAGAGGGACCTGCAGATTTCCATGTCAAGCCAATCTCCAAGATCAGATAATCCAGTTAATAAATTAGCTAGTGAATTTCATTTAAATCCTTTACACTTGCTGCAATTACTGATCTTCAGCAGCAAATTGTGCATCTCTTTGAGCAGCAGGACAATGCAGAGATTAAAAGAAGAAGAAAGCATCTGCTTATTCATGGTTTACCTGAATCCAAATCAGACGAACTTATTCAAACTGTTTATGATATTTTAACGAGAAATTTGTTAATCACAGATATGCAGGTTAGTTCAATCTCAAGTTGTCAAAGATTAGGCAGAAAGGATCAAAATAAATCTAGAGCAGTTGTTGTAAAATTTAATGATAAATCTATTAGAGACAAGGTGTGGTTTGCCAAGACAAAGTTGAAGGGTACAGGCGTTACAATATCCGAATTCCTTACAAAGTCACGGCACAATCTTTTTATGGAAGCTCGGCAACATTTTGGAGTAACAAAATGCTGGACCAGAGAAGGAACCATAATTGTCATGGGATCTGATGGAACAAAATACCCAGTTGTCAATGGACAAGATTTAAAGCATATCCTTGATAGTCAGACCGACAATGAGTCTTCCCCGACTGTCCCGGGATCAGAACCGTCAACTCCAGTTACAGCTACTCTTACCACAAAGCCTCCAGCTATCAAAAATCTTATATCCAAGTCAACTAACAATAATGAAAGTCGTCCTAAAAGAATTACCAAGAAAAAATAACCACCATTATGCTTGTATTTTTGGTAATGCCTAATTGCCTAATTAGTTCTTTTTTCTTATAGTTATGTCAGCTATCACAGAAAAGATCTTTATATATATATATATATATATATATATATATATATATATATATATATATATATATATATATATATATATATATATATACTAAATAACAATTTATGTTAATATAATACCATAATTACTAATAGTGGATTTTGTTGTGTTCGCCTAAATGTTTCAGTTCTTGATGTTTTGCATGGTCGCCTATCCACATTACTACTGTAGAAAAGAATTTTTATTGCTAGGCAAGCCTATATAAAATGTTTCAGTATCTAGGCTTACTGCAAGTGGACTTTGTTCTTTTTCAATGTTATTATAATATTTTAATATGTAATAAGAACTTATTATTTTGACTGTTAATTTATATAAAAATAATAGGAGTGAAGTACACCTAGCGCCACCTTGTGTTAAGTATGTGAGTGACATATAGTAGTTTTAGTTTCTCTGCTGTTTAAATAAAGTCATTCAGTTCGTTCCGAGTTGAATAAGAAAGCACATCGTTTTATTAGGTTATGGACTCAGATTTACAGCTTCTTAAAATTATATTGCTAATTATCGCGAAAGTTAAAAGTTATCAAGTTTTTAGTGTGATAATAAATCGCAGTAGGATAATTAGATTAGATAGTTTAGGCATTCGGTTTTCATAATAGTCTACAGCAAGCTAACCACGACGACGCCAACATGGCGGCTAACTACATTGTCAATGTACCGAAGTTAAGAGGCAGAGAAAATTACAGTGAATGGCTATTTGCAGCGGAAAACTTCTTAATCCTAGAAGGAATGATGAAATGCATCAGACCAGAGGAAGATGTAAGATTGTTTGCCGAGGATGACGCAAAAACAAAAGCGAAACTGATTCTCACGATTGACGCTTCATTGTATGTGCACATTAGAAATGTATCTACTACCAAGGAATTATGGGAGAAACTAAAAGCCTTATTTGATGATTCCGGATTTACGAGGAGAATAAGCTTACTACGAAATTTAATTTCTATTAGACTCGAAAATTGTGGATCCATGATTGCTTATGTGACACAAATTATAGAAACAGGGCAAAAGTTGTGTAATACAGGATTCGACTTAAACGAAGAATGGATTGGTTCATTATTACTGGCAGGGCTTCCTGAAAAATATGCCCCAATGATAATGGCCATCGAACATTCAGGTATTCAGATAACAACGGACGCCATTAAAGGAAAGTTACTTGATATGGAAACCGGAAACGGAACGAATGGAATGAACGATGAATCGAATGGCGCTTTAGCCAGCGGTTATAAAGGTTGGCAGCACTCATTGACGGCCAGGAAGTCTATGGTTAGCAAAAACAATCATGGCGGCCAAAATAGATCGACAGTGTCAACAAAGCCGAAGAAAGACATTAAATGTTATCGATGCAAACAAATAGGTCATTTTAAGTCACAATGTACTGCTGAAGTGTCGAATAATAAAGGAAATGAACGTAAACAAACAAATGCGTTCAGTGCAGTCTTTTTAAGCGGAAACTTTAAAAATGAAGATTGGTATGTTGATTCCGGAGCCAGTGTACACTTGACGCCGAATAAACAATGGCTCACAAATATATCTTACGAAAAAGAAGGTGAGACTATTACAGTAGCAGACAAAAAGAAAGTGCCAATTGTGTGTTCCGGTGATATCAAGATTTCTACCATAGTTAATGATTGCAGTTTTGATGTGAACGTAAAAGATGTGTTTTGTGTACCAGAATTAACAACTAATTTACTGTCAGTCAGTCAATTAATTCAAAAAGGAAATAATGTCGTATTTACCACAAATTCCTGTGAAATATATAACCAGAAGGGTATATTGGTTGCCTACGCATTATTACAAAATGGAGTTTACAAGTTACAACTTTTAGAGAATATGTCTGCAGCAGCGACCATATCCGGTGAGCTCTGGCATCGAAGGCTGGGACATGTAAACAGCGAGTGTCTCAATAAAATGCAGAATGAGGTTGATGGGTTAACCTTAAAAGAGAAGGTTGACATTACAAAGTCTACTTGTACCGTGTGCTGTGAGGGGAAACAATCTAGATTACAGTACCCGGCGATAAATATTGCACATCGACCTTTGGAAAGAGACAATCGGCTAATTTCGGCTTCGTAGAGCGTTATCTCTGTCGCACAAAATACAAACAGTCCGGTACCTATTAGGAGCTGTTAAAATAAGTATGATTTGCTTCTTTTGATATTTTTATTCTTTGTATAAAATACACTAATTTTTCTATAAGTGATGGCTTTAGGTTGGGGTAAAATAAAATAAAAAAACATTTTTACATTATGTTTACGTATTTAATTATTTTGGAACATTACAGCTTTAGTGTACATAATAAACACCATTATACCTATTGCTAAAATGAGACATTGCAATAAAAATAATAATAATTCTAATTCTCAATTACTTCCATTTCACTATCTGTGCTCTCAAAGAGGTCAATATCACTGTCACTATCAGCCGTATTTATTACTAATCTATCAGTGTAATTGTCTAAACTGTGTTGAATGCTTCTATATTCATTCTCACATTTGATTGCATGATTGCAAACCTTTTTCCACTCTTCAGCGCCGATCATGTTTACTTTTTCAGTCAATAATGTTTTTACTGTAGTTAAGTTCATACCCACATTTCTAGAGGCTACATAGCCTTTCAGTTGAGACCATATATTTTCAATTGGATTAAAATCCGGATGATATGGTGGCAATCGCAACACAGTTTGCTACTTTTTTTTTAAATCTATCAGCTTCGCTTACAAAGTATTTATAAACATTGTAGATAATTTCACGTGACTGACCTCGTAAAGGTTTCCCTCTTTTTCCGAAAGAATTTGTACAGTACAGTACAGTGTAATTTTTTTTGTACAGTACCCGGCGATGGTCTCAACTGAAAGGCTATGTAGCCTCTAGAAATGTGGGTATGAACTTAACTACAGTAAAAACATTATTGACTGAAAAAGTAAACATGATCGGCGCTGAAGAGTGGAAAAAGGTTTGCGATCATGCAATCAAATGTGAGAATGAATATAGAAGCATTCAACACAGTTTAGACAATTACACTGATAGATTAGTAATAAATACGGCTGATAGTGACAGTGATATTGACCTCTTTGAGAGCACAGATAGTGAAATGAAAGTAATTGAGAATTAGAATTATTATTATTTTTATTGCAATGTCTCATTTTAGCAATAGGTATAATGGTGTTTATTATGTACACTAAAGCTGTAATGTTCCAAAATAATTAAATACGTAAACATAATGTAAAAATGTTTTTTTATTTTATTTTACCCCAACCTAAAGCCATCACTTATAGAAAAATTAGTGTATTTTATACAAAGAATAAAAATATCAAAAGAAGCAAATCACTTGTTTTAACAGCTCCTAATAGGTACCGGACTGTTTGTATTTTGTGCGACAGAGATAACGCTCTACGAAGCCGAAATTAGCCGATTGTCTCTTTCCAAAGGTCGATGTGCAATATTTATCGCCGGGTACTGTACCTTTTTATCATATTGGTAAGAGAAGCACAGAAGTGTTGAACATTATTCACACAGACATCTGTGGTCCTATGGAGTGCAATTCTATTGGAGGTTCTAAATACTTTATTTTATTTGTTGATGATTTTAGTAGAATGACGGCTATTTATTTTTTGAAAAATAAGAATGAAGCCTTGAAAAGGTTCAAAGAATACCAATGGTTAGTGGAAAATCAGACAAATAAAAAAATAAAAATTATTAGAAGTGACAATGGAAAAGAATTTTGCAATACCGAGTTTGACAATTACTTAAAGAAAATGGGGATAGTTCATCAAACAACATGTCCATACACGCCTGAACAGAATGGACTATGTGAGCGTATGAACAGAACCTTAGTCGAGAAAGCAAGGTGTATGATTTTTGATGCACAGTTAAGCAAGAAGTTCTGGGCTGAAGCTACAAACACAGCGGTTTATTTGCATAATCGCACAGGTTTATCCATATTGCATGGAAAAACACCTTATGAATTATGGCATAATGTCAAGCCAGATATAAGTAATCTGAGAGTTTTTGGCAGCAAGGTGATGGTACACATAGCTAAAGAAAAGAGACGAAAATGGGATAAAAAAGCTCAAAGAGGTATTTTAGTGGGCTATGCCGACGGAAGTAAAGGCTATAGAGTGTATGATCCAGCTAAGAATGTTATATCAACTAGTCGAGATGTAATAGTTGTGGAGGAAGAGAACACTACCATAGCAGTAACAGAAAAAGAAAATTTAAATAAAACAATTAAGGATACAGACCAGCCATCTTCAGTGGGGGATATGGAAAAAAAACCTATCCGATACTCTAACATCCCATGAAAAATCTATAAATGACTCTGATTCTGAGTATGCACCCAGTGAGTATGAAGATGTAGAAGAAAGTTTACAGGATACTGTGACAACTACACGGGAAATTCGAACCAGAAGACAACCAAATAGATACGGTTTTAGTAGCCAACAAAATGTCTGTCTTCAAGAAACTGGAGACTTAACGTTGCAGGAGGCGTTGACGGGACATGAAAAAGAGTATTGGCAAAAAGCATTAAAAGAAGAACTTCAATGTTTTGAAGAGAATCAAGCCTGGGAGTTGACCGACGCTCCAAGTAGTGGTTGTGTGGTTCAGTGTAAATGGGTCTTAAAGAAAAAGTGTGATGTGAATGGTAAAGTTCTATATCGTGCACGTTTAGTGGCAAAAGGTTTCACTCAGAGGCATGGTTTGGACTACAATGAGACATTCTCTCCAGTAGTTAGATATTCCACATTAAGATTATTGTTTGCCTTGACTGTAAAATTAGATTTTAAAACAACACACCTAGATGTCAAAACAGCCTTTTTAAATGGACATCTTGAAGAAGATATTTTTATGCAAAAACCAGATTATTTTGATAATTTAAATGATGGTAAGGTTTTAAAATTAAAGAAGGCCATTTATGGGTTAAAACAATCTTCAAGAATGTGGTATAAAAAGGTTGATGACTGTTTGTGTAACATTGCTTATGTTTTTACATAACCAATGTTACACAAACAGTCATCAACCTTAGATTTTTCTAAATATGAACCTTGTTTGTTTATTAAAAGAAACAAAAAGTGTGTAACCATAATTGCTTTATATGTTGATGATTTTTTTATATTTTCTAATGATTGTAATGAAGTCATAAACTTGAAAAAATCTTTAAGAAATAATTTCAATATTAAAGACCTAGGTACTATAAGACAATGCTTGGGTATGCGAGTTGTGTGCAATAAAAATTCTGTAACATTAGACCAAGAGAGTTATATAGACCAGTTGTTAGGTAAATTTAATATGTTAGATTGTCACACGTCAAATACACCAATGGAATGTAAACTAAATCTCAGTATAGGTAGCAAATGTGATATTAACATACCGTATCAGTGCCTGATAGGTAGTTTAATGTATTTGTCCGTTTTAACTCGCCCAGATATATCATATTCAGTTAGTTATATGAGTCAGTTTAATAATTGTTTTACCAAAGAACATTGGCAACATGCTAAAAGAATTTTGAGATATTTAAAGAAGACAAAACATTATGCGTTAAAGTATGACTCAAAACTTAATTCTGAAATAATTGGTTATGTTGATGCCGATTAGGGCAGTGATGTTATTAGTAGAAGGTCATATACAGGTTATGTGTTTAAATTATCTGGTGCTGCAATATCTTGGGGAAGCAGAAAGCAAAAGGTTGTTGCACTTTCTAGTACAGAAGCAGAATATATAGGAATCTCAGAATGTTGTAAAGAGGCTATTTACTTACAAAATTTGCAATGTGAAATTACTGACAGTTTAAATACTATTATTCTGTACAATGACAACCAAAGTGCACAAAAATTGTTATTAAATCCTGTTTTCCATCATAAATCTAAGCATATAGATATAAGATTTCATTTTTGTAAAGAAGTTATTGCTCAAAAGTTAGTAAATGTTCAGTACCTATGTACAGCTGAAATGCCAGCTGATTTGTTTACAAAAGGTTTAAGTTCAATTAAGCATAACACTTTTGTAAATGCTGTTGGTCTAGTTAAAAATTAAATTATGTGTATTATTTTTATATAGTGGGGGTGTTAATTTATATAAAAATAATAGGAGTGAAGTACACCTAGCGCCACCTAGTGTTAAGTATGTGAGTGACATATAGTAGTTTTAGTTTCTCTGCTGTTTAAATAAAGTCGTTCAGTTCGTTCCGAGTTGAATAAGAAAGCACATCGTTTTATTATTGACAACTATCTCAAGTTCGGTCTTCACTGTGTACTCTTTTTCTGGTATGTATTAAATATGCACTTTAAAGTACTCCTCAACTATGTTGTACATACATTATTAAGATTTGGCAGGACATAATAGTATTAGGTGTTTATTTTGGCACAGGGAATATTTCCAATTCAAACTTGTTTGTTTTAAGCAGGACTTATTTGTAATAAAATGGCATATCCTGTACATATTAATATAATACCATAATTACTAATAGTGGATTTTGTTGTGTTCGCCTAAATGGTTCAGTTCTTGATGTTTTGCATGGTCGCCTATCCACATTACTACTGTAGAAAAGAATTATTATTGCTAGGCAAGCCTATATAAAATGTTTCAGTATCTAGGCATACTGCAAGTGGACTTTGTTCTTTTTAAATATGTTATTATAATGTTTTAATATGTAATAAGAACTTATTATTTTGACAACTATCTCAAGTTCGGTCTTCACTGTGTACTCTTTTTCTGGTATGTATTAAATATGCACTTTATTTAAAGTACTCCTCAACTATGTTGTACATACATTATTAAGATTTGGCAGGACATAATAGTATTAGGTGTTTATTTTGGCACAGGGAATATTTCCAATTCAAACTTGTTTGTTTAAAGCAGGACTTATTTGTAATAAAATGGCATATCCTGTACATATTAATATAATACCATAATTACTAATAGTGGATTTTGTTGTGTTCGCCTAAATGGTTCAGTTTTTGATGTTTTGCATGGTCGCCTATCCACATTACTACTGTAAGAAAAGAATTATTATTGCTAGGCAAGCCTATATAAAATGTTTTAGTATCTAGGCATACTGCAAGTGGACTTTGTTCTTTTTAAATATGTTATCATAATGTTTTAATATGTAATAAGAACTTATTATTTTGACAACTATCTCAAGTTCGGTCTTCACTCTGTACTCTTTTTTCTGGTATGTATTAAATATGCACTTTATTTAAAGTACTCCTCAACTATGTTGTAACATACATTATTAAGATTTGGCAATACATAATAGTATTAGGTGTTTATTTTGGCACAGGGAATATTTCCAATTCAAACTTGTTTGTTTTAAGCAGGACTTATTTGTAAAAAAAATGGGATATCCTGTCCATATTAATATGTAGTTTTTTTTTTATTTTTTTTATTTAATGAAATTATAATTAACAAAATTCAGCATACTACATATTAATGTCCTGTACATAGAAGTACTACATATTAATATCCTACACATATTAATTTGTGTACTTACTAAAGGTACTTATTTAAAGAAATTCTTAGTCATCTTGTCTCATGCAGTGGCAAGTTTGTGGCAGAACAAATTATCACTCATTTAAGCATAAAGTACATTTCACATAATCCCCAATTTCTCTTAAAAGGGATATATTTATCGTCCTTTTGGTTTAGTTACACTTCATCCACTCTGGCAGTACTTACTGTGTATTATTATTTTTATTTTTTATTTCCCCCACGTTGGATTTGTACTAATATGAGTGTTATATTATGAGCAAACTTTATGTTATCAATGTAGTTGCTTGCCTAGTTGCTGAATATAATTATACATACAACATTGTGGTGTTATATTAACAAATCTGTATATTCGCCATATTTATGTTAACTCGGAAAAAAACGTGTATTACTTTAATTTCTAACATAATAGGATCTCTAGCATAGTACTATTCTTGTTATAAGGCTTATTATAGATTAAGTTGACCTGAAATTACACAAACATTGTATGTAACAGTATGTAACCTATAGATTCCAATATCACAATTATTTACAATTAACTGTTCTAAATTCAGTTTTTTTTTTTTTAATTTAGCTGTTTGATCGTTGATATAAAAAAGGAAAATATTGATTTCTATAACTAGAACTATTATTTGTTTGTACTACCAACTACATAAACACAGACCAATTAGATTACCTAATCTATTATGTCAATAATAGTTAATAATTGATTGTCGACTGACAAGTGACAGTATTTGATGTTCGAGTTTCGACTTTCTGAATATGTGAATTGTGAGGGCAAAAGCCAATACCCTATAAGGTCTTGTCCTTGGTCTATACTCTGTACTCTAGAGCTAGGCATATTTATATGCTGTCTTCATGCTAATGAACTTTGTTATCTATTTTATCATTTGTATCTCCTCGTTTAATTTAATATGTAATAAACCTTGTAGGTAGGTACATTTGTTTAGTTTAGGTTTCTGCAACAGTAATTATGTCTTTCTTGATAAAAAGACAAAATTAAACATATCGCTTTTATAGGAATTCACTATAGTTACGTATCTGTAAGTGGTTAGAATATTCTGTGTTGTAATTAGTTATTTACAGCGATATTTTGCAGTGGACGCTAGCGGCTTTAGGATGATTTGCGACCTTGTTTGTAGATAAAGCATTTTATTATTTATCAGTTTTATTTTATTGTATGAATATATAAATTATTATATTATTTTAGTATACGTAATTATTATATTATGAATAATAGTAGCAGTAGTGCTAGTGAATTTTTTTTCTTGCTCATCTGATACAAGTTTTAGTGATGACAGTTTTGATAATAATTCTTTAAATCTTAAATTAACAAATTATTTTGCAAACTGTTATCTTTCAATAAAATATCCAGCACAAAGATTTCAATTATATATAATCAACTATATCAACGTTTATCTTACACACAAATATACATTCAGAATGCTGAAGTTTATAGGTTGAAGTCTAAAAAGCAAATGCGCGCTGACATAGCAACACCGACCTTATATATACCGCACGAATAGTAGGTAGATTATTAATTTTTATCGAGATATTACGATAACGTTTCTATTGGTCGGTAGTGCTACGCCAGCGCCCTCTATAAACCGTATTTTAAACGCTAAACACACATTGTCGCAATTCATAATGTTTTAACTGACATTTCACGTTTAATTCTATTAGTAACGTATAGATGGCGCTGTCAGAGCCAGGGGCGACAACATCCGGCCCTCCTGCATACGCTGCCGTCCTCGGCAGTGTTTCTGTCTGGTGCAGTTGCTGAAAACAAATTCAGATGATTAGTTACATATTTTGTAGATAACTTTTCGACGCTTCTGTCCGTCTTGAGAAGTCACATTACTAAGCTATGTAACCTCAAGTCGTTGCGCTGTCACATTGTCGCAACTTTAGACTCACTGTTACATTTCTTAGCTGTGCTTTAAGACAGTGGTAGGGCATAAAGATTTCCCTGGCGGTCAGTTAGGTATCCTGCAATCCTAGGTACGCGGCTGAATGTTCTCCGAACACCAGCTTTCCCTAGCCACTGCATACAGTACCCGGCGATAAATATTGCACATCGAACTTTGGAAAGAGACAATCGGATAATTTCGGCTTCGTAGAGCGTTATCTCTGTCCCACACTACCTATGTGACGTTTAGTCAGTCGTTCAAGTACCGTAGTCGCGTCCCGATCAAAATATATATTAAGAGTTGATAACACCCACAAATTTAAATAATTTAAAGTTGTAATATGGTATCTTTCGGAAAAAGAGGGAAACCTTTACGAGGTCAGTCACGTGAAATTATCTACAATGTTTATAAATACTTTGTAACCGAAGCTGATAGATTTAAAAAAAAAGTAGATGAAAATGTAAGTTGTTATTTTAAGACAAATCTATTCTTATATAGAGTTTGAATATAATTTTTTAACTTATTTATTTTTTCAAATTTTTAACTTGCTACTGGAATCAATAAATCAATTATTAAAGTCACTTATGAAATTGTAATATTAAACTTCTTAATAATATATTTATGACGTATATTATTATTATTATTATTTATTTATTTATTTTAATTGAAATTGTTAATAATTTAAAGCTAATTCATTTTGGTTTTCTTTTGACACATTCATTTTAATTTAATTTTAACTTATTTAATTTTTTATAAGTATTAAAATGCATTTTGTTTATTTTTAGAAAGTTTATTTATTTATTTATTTAATACTTTATTGTACACTTATTCAAGAATACACACTTAAAAGGATAACAAAATTGCACAAAAGTTATATAGGTATATATGTGTTTTTCAACCTTCCTTTTTTTTTTTAATTCATTTAAATTTTATCCTGATAGGCTTAACATATTATTTATAATTTTGTAGAAAAATGTATGATGTAGATGATGTAATAAGATTTTGCACGCCATTTATTTGGTAAAACAGGCTTAAGTTACTGTATTTAGAAACAACATCGCATGTATACCCTGATTTATGCAAAATAAATAAGTTTGAAGTTTGAAGTTTGAAGTTTAAGAAGATTCAAGAGCGAGTTGCAAATGCCACTGGAATTTCAAGAAGAACTTTGAACAATATATTAAACGAAGTCAGTACTGAAACACATTCGACTGAAATTAAGTTCAGCACTCCAAAAAAAGGGAGACCAAAAAAGCAATTTCGTTTGGATATGCACGATTTTGATTACGATGTTGTTCGAAGAATGGTGTATGATTTTCACTTACGATTTAATGAACTGCCAACAATAAAATCATTAAAAGCTAAATTATCTGAAGCTATTAATTACAATGGGTCTGAAAAAACGTTGAGAAAAATACTTCATGACATGGGATTTCAGTTCACTAAAATGGAAGATAATCGAAAAATTCTAATGGAAAAGCACGACGTTAGTCTCAAAAGAATGGAATACCTTGATAAAATACGCAAATTTCGCGAAACAGGAAAAAATATCGTCTACATGGATGAGTCATATATACATGCATCCCACACTAAAGGGAAATCTTGGAGTGACGATAAGAAAAAAGGAGTAAAAAAGCCAATTTCAAAAGGTCAACGTTTGATAATAGTTCATGCGGGAAATGAAAAAGGCTTTGTACCCGGTGCTTTTTTAACGTATAAATCCACGGACACTACAGGTGACTATCACAATGAAATGAATAACGATAACTATGAGAAATGGCTGGTTAACCAATTAATCCCAAATATACCCAGTGATTCTGTTCTAGTTATCGACAACGCACCCTATCACAACAAATATGTTGAGAGACCCCCCAACTCAAACACCATTAAACGGGAAATGATCAACTGGTTAAACAGACATGAAATTCCAGTTGATACAAAATTAACAAAAACCCAGATTTACGCTATTATATGTCAGCACAAGGAGAGGTATACAGAGTTTTCTGTGGACAAAGTACTTGCCGAACATGGGCACACTGTGTTGCGATTGCCACCATATCATCCGGATTTTAATCCAATTGAAAATATATGGTCTCAACTGAAAGGCTATATAGCCTCTAGAAATGTGGGTATGAACTTAACTACAGTAAAAACATTATTGACTGAAAAAGTAAACATGATCGGCGCTGAAGAGTGGAAAAAGGTTTGCGATCATGCAATCAAATGTGAGAATGAATATAGAAGCATTCAACACAGTTTAGACAATTACACTGATAGATTAGTAATAAATACGGCTGATAGTGGCAGTGATATTGACCTCTTTGAGAGCACAGATAGTGAAATGGAAGTAATTGAGAATTAGAATTATTATTATTTTTATTGAAATGTCTCATTTTAGCAATAGGTATAATGTTGTTTATTATGTACACTAACGCTGTAATGTTCCAAAATAATTAAATACGTAAACATAATGTAAACATGTTTTTTTATTTTATTTTACCCCAACCTAAAGCCATCACTTATAGAAAAATTAGTGTATTTTATACAAAGAATAAAAATATCAAAAGAAGCAAATCATACTTGTTTTAACAGCTCCTAATAGGTACCGGACTGTTTGTATTTTGTGCGACAGAGATAACGCTCTACGAAGCCGAAATTATCCGATTGTCTCTTTCCAAAGTTCGATGTGCAATATTTATCGCCGGGTACTGTACTTGATAACCCCAGGTACGCGACTTTATGTCCTACTTATAGGAAGCTGTTGAAGTTATGTTTTATCTGGTATACTGCTTAACGCATTTATCTTCGCAAAATTTTAAAATGATTGAAGCTACTGCACTTGACAGAAATTTATGAATGTCATGGATATAACTAACTCACAATGATTATTAAATAGAAAATGAAATTAATAATAAATACCTGACAACATCCTTGCTAGTTTTAGTACGTAAGGAGCACAATGTCCACTATTTATTTATGTTTATTGTTCCATATCATTTAATTGTATCCAAGGTTTCATGTTTTCAGCGCATGAAATGCCGTCATATCGTCTTGAAGTTCGCTCGGCACCTCTCATATCCGTAATTTTATAACGGTCGTGGCCCAATACCTCCGTGACCTGGAAGGGACCTTTAAACACTGGCATTAACTTAGTACTTTGACCATCATTTGATTGACTTGGTATTTTTATAACAACTAAATCACCCACGCTATAAATCCGTGCTTCTTTTCGTTTAGCGTCAAAATTTTGTTTCTGCTTTGCAGCACTGGCAAGAATACGTTTATTAACATTATTTCGCAGCGTAGTGACGTCAATAGGATGATCTTCATTGTCACTTACAAATTTGTCAGAATCTGTTTGTATTCTGTATCCAAAAAACATTTCACTGGGCACAGCTGAAGTAGTTTTATTTATTGTGCTGTTTATGCCTTGTTGAATATTGTATATATTTTGGTCCCACTTGTTATCAGTGCTTGCACCCATACTCCGCAGCGCATCAAGAATCGTTCGATTATATCGTTCGACTTGACCATTCGAACGAGGTATTGCCGTTGCTATGATGTGATGTCTTATATTTTTTTCTTTACAGAAATTAACAAACATATGCGATGTAAATGCACTACCCGCATCACAAATAAGTCGCTTCGGATTCCCAAACACTTTGAAAATTTTGTTTAATTCTTTTACAACTACCCGACTTTTTGTATTGCGAACGGGTGAAATAAATACAAATTTTGTAAACGAATCTACAATCACTAATATATATGTATTACCAAGTGTAGTTTTTATAAACGGTCCTAAGTGATCAATATGTAAAGTATGAAAGGGTCTAGCATACTTTGGTATAGGGTACAGTTTACCTTCCTTCTTGCCGTTGATGTTTTTAGAATAAATGCAGTTAAGACAGTTCTTAACATATTTTGATACGGTTTTCTTCATTTTTGGAAACCAATATAAAGATCGTATTCTATCAACGGTTTTATCTACAGCAAAATGACCCAAGTAGCTCTAATAATCTGCCAAATACATTTTTTTGGGACTAACCAACGCCTACCATATTCAGTTCTGCGATATACTTTGTTACCTAGTAGCTCATAATATTTAAATATTTTCCTATGTGGCTCGGCATTTCCTGATTCCAATATTTCTCTAATAGAACAAATATTAGGATCTTGTAATTGTACGGATAGCAACCAATCACTTTCATTTATAGCCATCACGCATTCTGTTGAAACGGGAAGTGAATCATCTATACGAGGGGGATTTCTGCTCAAAGCATCGACATGTTGCATTTGTGTACCTGGTCTATGTAATATATCAAAATTAAATTCCTGTGTCAATAAAACCCATCTACCTATTCTTGAATTTATGTCTTTTTTATTAATTGTATGTTTCACAGCATTGCAGTCGGAAATGATTTTAAATTTAGACCCTAGTAAATAATGTCTAAACTTTTGAAGTCCTACAACTATAGCTAAAAATTCTAATTCAAATGAGTGATATTTCTTTTCTTCATTTGTGGTTTGTCTACTGTAAAAATGTACTGGCTTTTCACCTGCATCGGTAATTTGAGTTAAAATGCATGCTACGCCGTCCCTACTAGCGTCTGAATATAATATGACTGGTAGTTTAGGATTAAAAATATTGAGAACGGCATTTTGTAACAATTCTTTTTTTAAAGTACTAAATGCTTGAAATTGACAGGTACCCCATTCCCATTTACTATCTTTCCGTAAAAGATTCGTAAGGGGTCTAGATAATATAGCACAATTCCTAATGAACTTTCGGAAATAGTTAATTAATCCCAAAAATTGTCTAACCTGGTGAACATTTTGTGGAACAGGGTAGTCCTCCACCGCTTTTAGCTTTTTGTTACCTGGCCTAACACCATCAGCTGAAATACTGTAGCCCAAAAAATTGATACAGGTTTTAAAAAAGTGACATTTATCAAGATTTATTGTCAAACCGTTTTTTTGTAAAATTTCAAGTACATTTTCTAATTGCTGAATATTTTCATCCAGTGTCCCTGTAGCTATTAATAGATCGTCCATAAAACATACTACCCTCTCAAACCGCAGTTTTCCCAAGGCTACATCCATCAAACGCTGAAAAACCGAAGGTGCATTACACAGCCCAAACGGCATCCTAAGAAATTCATAATGGCCGTCAGGTGTAATAAATGCAGTCTTAGGAATACTACCCTCACTACATTTGACATGATAATACCCAGATTTTAAATCGAGTGACGTAAAAATTTTTGCGCCATGTAACTTGTTAATTAAGTCATCCGTAATTGGCATGGGATATTTTTCTTTTACAGTGACTTTATTTAATGCACGATAGTCAATACACAGCCTTTTTTCACCATTTGGCTTATTTACAAGAATTACTGGGCTCGCATATGGCGAATTACTTTCCCTGATAATATTATTTTTTTTCAGATCTTCAACTAACTCGCGAGTTATTGCCTTTTCCGTTTCCGACATACGATAGGGTCGTTGGTACACTGGTTTATTTGTAATTAATTCAATATCTAACTCAACACACGAAGTCAGGCCTAAAGAGTTTAAATCTTTCGCAATAACTTGTGGGTATTTAGAGAAAAGATTAGTTAGCAACAGCTTTTGTTCGTTCGAGTTGCAATCGAATGTCAATGAATCTACTAAGGCTACATGTTCATGTGAAACTTGACAAAATGTTAAATTGTTTCCTACCCGCGTATACATAATACTTTTGTCTTCCGTAAAATTTCTACCGATTAATATAGGACAACCGGACAAATTATCTAATAGGTACATTTCAATATCTAGTTCGGCCTCATCAATAAGAATATGTACCTTAACACATTGGGTGACTTTAGTGACAGCATCAGTTTTAAAACCTGTAAGTATGACTGGCTTTTTTAATTGAAATGGTGAGAGATTCAATTCCTGAGCCACCATTGGAGTAATAAGTGAGCAACTACTTCCTATATCAATAAAAGCCTGACATTTACAGTTATTTAGGAGTATGTCCTTCATAAATTTATCTTTTGAACAAACCGTAGCAATACGTTTAACTTCAACATTTTTTTCTATTTTTAACTTTGCTTTTCTACAAACAGATTCGACATGGCCCAACTTGAGACAGTAATTACATTTAATTTTGTCGTTAGCGGTGCAATGCGTCTTTTTATGTCCTGTTTCCCCGCACCGAAAACATGCTATGCTTTGACTAGAATTTTGAATATTTGAAGGCTCGTTGTTTTTAAAGGTTTCATTTTTTTTATCCATATTATTTGACAGACGTTGAGAATTACTGTACCTAGAAGTTGTGTTACTTTGTGTTACAAGTTTGGTATCGTGTGTCGAATACGTTTTACCATGCAAAAAGGATGCTAATTCATCACAATATCTGAAATTACCTGCTTCGGCAGCCGTACAAATATTAATATTTCCAATAGACCCTACAATTATTGAAATTATATCTTGCTCTGAAAAAGATAATCTTAGTCTATCAATGCGACCTTTTTGTTGGAAGTAAAATTCGTATAACGACTGGTTTTCCGTTGGTTTAACTTGCATTAGTTCTTTAAGCATACTGTACATATTACGGTGAGTTTGAAATGTATCTAATAACTTATCCCGCCAATTTTTCCACTTCCACGTAGTCCACCGTGTTTCATTTTTTTGCAAAGAATTGTACCATGTTTGTGCGGTACTGCGTAGTTTTTGCAATGCCTGGTATTTAACAATTCGATCTGACCATCCAAAGGCACGTGCATTGGCTTCAACTACATTTATCCACATACGAATATCATCAACTAAGGGGTCAAATTCAGGGATCACTGATGACAGAATCACATTTTGACTTACTGCGGGAGATCGTCTGCGTGTCACCTTCTTATGACGTCTTTGGTCCGAGCTACTGCTAGATTTACTGTTCACCGAACTCGATGATATATTTGAACTGCATGAACTCGGGCTTCGCCTTCTACTCTTCCGTTTTTTAGCTCGTTTGCTGCTTCGTGGCATGGCGTGTGTTCTATGCCGCTTCTGATGTTATCTTTCAATAAAATATCCAGCACAAAGATTTCAATTATATATAATCAACTATATCAACGTTTATCTTACACACAAATATACATTCAGAATACTGAAGTTTATAGGTTGAAGTCTAAAAAGCAAATGCGCACTGACATAGCAACACCGACCTTATATAGACCGCACGAATAGTAGGTAGATTATTAATTTTTATCGAGATATTACGATAACGTTTCTATTGGTCGGTAGTGCTACGCCAGCGCCCTCTATAAACCGTATTTTAAACGCTAAACACACATTGTCGCAATTCATAATGTTTTAACTGACATTTCACGTTTAATTCTATTAGTAACGTATAGATGGCGCTGTCAGAGCCAGGGGCGACAACAAAACGTTCCACGTAATTTTAATATAGTTCATATTAACGCACAAAGCATTCCGGCACACTATCCCGACATGTTGGCGTCGTTTGAATCAAAAAACATTCATGCGATTCTGATATCTGAATCCTGGCTAAAACCTTGTATTCCATCTACTAGTTATTCTTTACCAGGTTATTGTCTTATTCGAAATGACCGGGTAGGGAAAGGTGGTGGTGGTGTTGCAATTTACCTGCGATCCCACATTCCTTACAGCATAGTAAGTGCATCTCCCCAACCGCCTCCTTCTGATGCAGTTGAACACCTCTTTATTGGAGTTACGTTGTCTAATACTAAAGTGCTTTTGGGAGTCGTTTATAGCCCCACTCTTAATGTTAACTATTTTCTATCCCTTGAAACTATACTAGAAAACTTAACATCAGTATATAAACACTCAATAATAATGGGTGATCTCAATACCTGTTTACTTAAAAATGATTTTAGAGCTCGCAAGTTAAGAGCACTGATGGAAGGTATTAACTTAAATATATTACCTTTAAAAGCCACGCATTTTTTCCCTAACTGTCAACCATCACTTCTCGATGGTATATTTGTTTCAACACCTACCCATGTCCATAAGCATGACCAGTGCCATGCGGAAGCATTTTCTTATCATGATGCTATATATTTATCGTATTTAATACGAACTCCTAAAACCAAAAATTCTTATGAAGCGTAGTTTTGCTAACTTGGATATTGATCGTCTTAAATTAGATGCAGAAAATTTAGACTTGGGAAGTGTTTTTGCTACTGAGTCCGTGAATGATAAACTTTATATTTTTAGCCAGCTTATTTCTCAATTATATGATGTGCATGCTCCCATTAAGTTAGTTAAGGTTAAACATCTTCCTGCACCTTGGCTGACGGACGATCTAAAAACACTTATTAATAAAAAGAACAGAGCTAAAGCTCGACTAAGGGCAAACAATTCTGATGTTCATTTGGAAAAGTATCGAATAATTAGGAATCGCTGCAATACCTTATGTAGGAATGCCCAAAGACGATATATACATAAATCAGTTGAAAACGGTGACCCCAATAAAGTTTGGAGATTTTTAAAGACTTTAGGTGTTGGTAAACTAAACAAGAACCCTTCCTTAAAAGATCATAGTATTGAAAAACTTAATAAACACTTCTCTTCCCATTCTAGCGCAATAGATAGCAATTCCAAATATAATACAATATATTTGTTTTATATATATATATAGATATATATATATATATATATATATATATATATATATATATATATATATATATATATATATATATATATATATATATATATATATATATATATATATATATATATATATATATATATAACAAATATAATATAGGTATTTATGTAGGTATATGTATAATGTATTATATATGTAATATATTACTTGTATCTAAGTATATTGTAATTTCGTATTATCTTATTGTTTTTTTTAATTTTAATTTATCTTAATAATAATCAAGAAGGTATGTCAGTAGTAAACGATTGTAATAAGTTTCTCTGTGCACCCCATCGTAAACACTGTTTATATTTGTCTAAGGTTGACTGGTAGAGAATGTCATGTAGCATTAAGTCCACCTCTGTACATGTTGTGCATAAATTTTAAATAAATAAATAATACTATAAAGTCTCTCTCCGGTATTTCCACCTTTAATTATCAACCATTCGAATTTAATCAACTTACTGATAATGATGTTAAAACAGCAATTTTATCTATCACTTCAAATTCGGTAGGCTGCGATAATATTAGCCGGAACATGATTTTACCTATTTTTGATATAATTCTCCCCGTCCTCACACACATTTACAATCATTCCTTGTTCACGTCCAATTTTCCAGACAACTGGAAAAGGGCTATTCTGATACCTCTACCTAAAAAGTCTAAACCTGTTAGCTTCAGTGATTTTCGACCGATATCTGTCTTGCCGTTTTTATACAAAATTCTTGAGAAACTAGTACACAAGCAACTTAGCTGTTTTCTTGATAAATATAATATTCTCGATCCTCTCCAATCCGGTTTTCGTTTAGGTCATAGCACGACTACAGCACTAGCTAGAATAACAGATGATATACGTTCCGGTATGGACAATAAACAAATTACTATATTAACGTTACTTGATTTTAGTAATGCTTTTAACACCGTTGACACGGATATTATGCTGAGTGTTTTACAGTCTATCAATGTTTCTCCTACTGTGGTTAATTGGTTTCGCAGTTACTTGCAAGGACGATGGCAACAAATACGCGTGGAAGATCAGTGCTCTGATTGGTGCTCTATTACAATGGTGGTCAATATGGATTAATACTCAATCCCACTAAAACCCAGATTATGCTTGTCGGTAGCCCTAACTTTATTTCAAGGGTTAATTGGGCTAGCGTACCTAAGATTAATATTGACGGTATTGATATTCCGTTCAGTAAATGCGTCAAAAATCTTGGCATATTCATTGACGAAACGCTATCTTGGAGTCAGCAGATAAATAGTATTAGTGGCAAAGTGTTTTCAGCTGCCGCTGCATTAAGGCGGTTACGTAATTTTCTTCCAATCCCTACAAAGATCATGTTCTCAATCTTTGCTACTTCCACTTCTTGACTATGCCGACGTTTGCTATTCTGACTTGACTGAGGCTCAACTTGATAAACTTGAGCGAATCCAAAATTTCTGCATAAGATTCATATTTGGTTTGCGCAAGTATGATCATATCTCTGAATTTCGTTTTCAACTCAAGTGGCTCCCAATTCGTCTACGCCGGAATGCTCACATGCTTCATTTACTGTATCGTGTCCTCTTTGACCCGGCTGCTCCTCATTACCTCAGGAACCAATTCAACTTTTTGGCCTCTCCCAGTAAAGCTTCTCGCACTTTTAATAACCTTATTTTAAAAATTCCTACTCATTATACAAAATTTTACTCACAGTCATTTGTTGTGCAGAGCATTAGATTATGGAATGCTTTGCCTGTTAACATACGAACAGCGCATAATTTAGCTAGTTTTAAACGACTACTTAACTCCCACTATCTCTCTATTATGAATACCTGAAAAGCAATAACAAGGATTAATGTTTTCAAATTATTAAAATTACATTTTTTAAGCAAAATTACCTAGGTACTTAATTACATCCCGTTATTATTATTTTTTATTATTTATTTTTTATTCTTTGTTTTTTTTTATGCTGAGCGTGTTGTTCCTGTAACGAGTCATCACTAATCTCATATTTGGTTTATGTTTTTGCCTTTTAGTAAGTACATAATATGTATGTATATGAGTATGTATGTATGTATGTATAAATGTATGTAAGTATATATGTATATTATATATATGTGTATGTATTTATGTATCCAAGTATGTAGTTATAATTTATATATAGCACTGAAATTGGTTAGCACTTATATTTTTATTCATCACATTTTTTTTTTTCGTAAGACGAGCACCAATGCCCGCGTTAATGTAAATATTTCCTAAAGTCGCTGGTTGTCTGGAAGAGATCACTGATGGGTGATAAGACCGCCTATTTGTACTCCGTTCCTTATCGTACATTGTTATTTTCTACTGTAAATGATGTGTGTTGTGTGCAATAAAGTATATTATTATTATTATTATTATCAGTTGAGCGAGGCTCGGGGTGGCTATAGGGGAGTTTGGAGGCCACTGTGGGGACAGTTCCCACGATCAGATCAGTATGTGGTATCAGAGACCAGGCTCAGTTCATAATCAGACAATATGGTTAGATTGATATCATTTATCAGTCATTTATTGTGCATGTAAAACATTATATCAAGTATCCAGGCAATCTATCAATCATTCGCCATACTGTAGGGTTTAGCATACGTGGCGACAATACGAGTGATTTTGACAAAAATCCTTTGCCTAGTATTGTCCCGTTTTTGTTTAAATACGACGAAAACTTTTCTTTTAAATTGAAATTTAAAACCAAAGTTTGATTGTAATGTTTCCTTTTTTGTACAATAATTTACATATTATTATTTAATTTTCAAAATTTAAATCTCGCCTTAAAGGCGGATTAACTCTGACGTGGAGACCATATTATTATTATTAGAAATAATTCAAAGGTGTTTTTAAATCGCTATAATCTACCTTTTAAAAGAAAGTAATATTCTTGGGCCACGTAAACAAAGTTGCGAGCAATAGCTAGTATACAATAATCAACGCAAATATTTTATTTACTAGAATCGACAATGCATGGACAATCGACATTAATTTCATCAACTAGATCGATAACTATAATTGGTCTTTCAGTGTAAGAGAATCGATAGTCTTCTAGTAGTGCATTACCAATTTTGTCAATGTTGTCCAGAGAGAACAAAAATCCAAAAGAATATGCTAAAGATTAATATTAGCGATAGATAGATTGACGTAAATTACTTTCAGCAAAATTACTTTTTATTTATTCATCTATTAGTCACTTTCAAATTTTAACTCAACGGCAGACGAGGATCCAACAGTTTGTTTACGCGCCCAGTTAAACGAGTATTATTCAAGCGATACTATTTTTCTGCCTACCTTAAGTTTACTTGCGAGTATATTTTTTTTTGTGCTAGGCACAACAAAATTTTAAAATCTTTCAATAAATTAATTTGCTATGTTCAATTATTTATTGTAAACCTCACGAAGTTAACATAATATTTTGTTAAATTTCCAAATATTTAATTAGGTACCGTTTCTAGTGAAATCTAAGTGTTTCTTGTGTACGTTTTAAATGTGAAATTTTAGTGGGAAATTCTACATGGTAAGTTGGGTCTGAGTATACCTCCTGTTCATTTGTACCATGGATGATACGGAAGTTAGCATAAACGGAATTGTTTATATAATCCCAAATGGTAAGATATAAAAAATATTTTTTTTATTTTAAATACTAGCAAAAAGCAGAGCTTTGTAAGGGCTCGCAAAGTTATACTGTCTAGTAATATTGTTAGAAAAGTATTTTTATGAGAATTACGTCTTTTAATGTATAGACTTTATTTATAATAATAAAGTCTATAATCTTTTAATGTATAGGAAAATAAATAATAAAGTATTGCATCTCTCGCATTGTATATCTGTTTTGTTAATCTTTCACCTACCATTCTTTCTACATGTCCGAACCAACGGAGCATGCCCTTTCTCATCTTTACACCAACACTTTCTTTCAAGCATAACTTCTCTGTCACTTCAACATTACGAATCCGGTCCGCGAGAGTTACGCGACATATTTTTCATAGCTATTTGTTTCATCGACTGCGTTGATTATACTTTCATGCCCTTCTAACATACCCAACTCTCACTTTCATACAATATCGTTGGGATAGGCAAATGATTATGCAGAGCAAGACGGGTACCCTGACTTAAAACTGGGCTTTTAAGTAATCTCTTTAACGCTCTATTCACTCTGTTCCCCACACACATCCCTGCTCTAGACCTAAAACCCTCTTGTACCTAACACAACATTCCTTCGGACTTCCCTTGCATTCTCCTTTCCATGTTTTACTATACACCTTCGATGCTAAGCTGATCAAACTGATGGCCCTATAGCTATTTCAGTCTATACGTGAACCCTTGCCTTTATACAAGGGCCCAATGACCGCGCGCCGCCAGTCAAATATAAAGAAAAGTATTTTGTAAAGTAGTCTCTTAATAAGTTCAAAAATTATTAATAAAAAATCCTTAAACCGGATGATCCTGCAAGCCATCCCTGAAACTGTGTTTAAAAGTATACTGTTTTAATTTTTAAAACTTTCGAATTTGATTATTGATTTTGATCTTTCACCGCAAACCGTTTTTCGATCAGCCAGGGCGTTTAAAATCTGTGAGAGATTTAATCACGTGCACACATACAGATATATACTGAACGTCATTGAAAAAATATAATCACGTTTCAATCTCACGTTCAAATCTCAAACCATGGAGATCTGACGAAAGCTCGATTTTTGAAAATCACGGTTAATAATTATAATTTCCTGCGAAAAGTTTTAAAATCTTTTAAAAATGTTTTTAAACATGTTATTTAAAATTGCTCTAACAATACTATATATAAAATATGAGACAATTTAAACTCAGAAATCTTGCAAACAGTTGATTTCCCACTTCCACTATCTCCCGTACTCTGCATCAGATATTCGTCAAATTAAAATTAAATAACCTGAGAAGTATCTGGGTACTCACTGAAACAAAAAAACCCTTATCGGTTTAGGTGTCTTCGAATAATCAGTGAACATAGTTAAAAAAAGATTCCGACCAAATAGGAACCTCCTCCTTTTTGGGTAATCGGCTGAAAAAAAGTGAGTAGCAAAAAATGCTTAGGTACCTAATTGCTGGAAAAGTGGGAACCGAGTTTTCTTTATTTATTTTTTTCACGGGACAAATTACACTTACTGATCTAACCCCAAAGTAAGCAAATTATTTGCTTGTGCTATGGGCGTTAGTCAACTACACTAATACATATAATTACATATATAAATACAACAATATCGAACCGGAGCCCCGTTGATTGCGTAGTCAGGGTTGCTAACCACTCGACCAACTGGGCGGTCAGGAGTGGAGTTGGTGTTACAGAAGAGCAGCGCAAGGTAAAAATTGTCTCCACATAATCTGTATTATTAGTTACAATTTGCTTAGTTATTTTTTGTAAATCTGATTTTTAACTCATTAGTTTTATAATATATGGCGTTACTAGAAATAAGATTTTAATACAAAACGTATCTTTTATCGATTTTAACTCGTTAGTTTTATAAAAGATATCGTTAGTAGTAATAAGATTTCAATACAAATTGTATCTTCTATTTTTTTAATGTCTGTAACCTGGTATTTTTATGGTAGATAACATATCCAGTCATGAATTTAAACTTCGCATGTGAAAATCTAACCATACAACACTCGCTTCTTAAATATATCTACCTATAAAGGCCTTGAAGCTGTTTAACAGTACTAACAATTTATTTCTTTAAATGTATGTAATAAATATTCTTTATATAAGGTTACAAAAGATTAGCGAGCGTTTTGATTTCTTAAAAACGAATTCTGATAACTGAACAGATTCTGCACTATTAAATTTAGACCTATCATATTGTTATATTGCATCTATGACGAATAAGTTTTTTTTTACCCAACAGTATTCTTTAAGGTTGTCCCCATTTTGGCCATTTATGAACCATTCTAGTTAACAGTATTGCCTAGTTTTTCTATCACTGAAACACACTTAATATTACCCTGACCATGATTTTTTTTTTCGAAGCAAACCTGCTTATCTTTGTACTACGTGACAGATCTCAGGGAAAACCGCTTCGGAACAGGAAGATTTTATATATCTGGTTCATAGCTAAGGTAAAACATTTTTAACAGACTACCGATGGTAATTTCTGGCTGCTTATTTATTTGTAACATCACTTAAAATAATTTCCTTAATAAAATCACCTTCTTACCAGCATTTATATTGTTAAATTTAAATCTTCTCATGCGTATATTGTATTGAAGTTGTCCCTCAACTCCGGTATTGCAAAAAAAATCGATGGCTGCGGCTTTTAAATTAAGTTTAAGTTACGTGGCTTTAGATCTCAATATTGTATCTTGTCGGGAAGCAGACACATTGCGGTTGTTTTCAATTGCAGATTCCATGGTCCTAAAATCATAGAAATCTTTGTGGGTATCGTGCTCTTAAAAACGAGGTAAAATAAGGTAAAAGTAAATGGACGATTATATAATTAATTCTACGATATCAAATTAACTGTAAGTAAAGTAACTGTAAGAAAAGGTAAGTAAATTTGTCGTTAATTTAAAAAGAGAGTAAGTGTGCAAAAAAATATGTTCTTTTAAAATTAGAGAACTAATGTCCATATTTTATTGCAAACAAACATTTAAATAATTTAATAACGTCCATTACTTAAAATAATCGTAATATATTTAATAATTCTGTTGTTTTCTTATGTTGCAAATCCTTTTTGCAACTATTTTGTCAGAATATCATAAAAAAGTTTGTCGATAAAACTGCCAATTTTTTACTTTCTCTTTTTTTTTAATCAGAAAAAAGGGCTTTGTCGCAAAAGCGATTATGTCGCCCTGGTTGTAACATTTTAGGGCAACGACTACACAAAATTTTTAGAGTTACACCTAAAATACTGTAGGAGCCAGTCTGCAAGGAGTATATTACCTACAGACTAGCCCATACAGCCCTTTAGCATCGTCCGAAGATGGATCAGCTAAAATACTGTTACAGTAACCAACTAAGTAATACGTTAAATTTAACTTATTCCTAACGTTAGAATTAAGACTACAATCCATTAAGATGTGGTAAACATCATCGATTACATAACATGTCTGACAATACGGAGACATAGCCTTTCCCATAAGGTGTGAAAATTTGTTACATGGAATGTGTCCAGATCTGAGACGAAGAGCTGTAACCAAGTCACGTCTACTGAGTCCTGTATTATTTATCCAAGATCGTTTGAGAGGATGTGGCTGGATTGTACGGTACCATATACCTCTCTCTTTTGACCGCTGATCAAAATATTCTTTCCACAGGTCAAAACAATGGATTTTCAATGTGGGTATGTAATTATGATATGATGGATCTATGTTGAAATCAATTCCGTCAGAAATTGCTTCTTTAGCTAATGAATCCACCATTTCATTACCACTGATACCGACATGTGAAGGTATCCACTGCAAATATATTATTTTGGAGTCAGCCTGCAACTTCAGAAGAAGCTTAATAATCGCATAGGCTACTGGTAAACCTCGGAAAGCCGAGGTACAACGAGCCAGATGTTGGAGCGAACTTTTGGAATCTGACAAAATGACAAACTTATCATAATCAATAGAATCTATGTAAGATAAAGCTTCATGAATGGCTGTTAGCTCGGCTTCCATAATAGAAATATTTACACTAATTTTAAATTTAACAGAAATATTTGAATTGAAATCTAAAAATGCTGCCCCTAGGCCTGAGCTATCTTTAGATCCGTATGTGAAAATTTTATGAAAATTTGAATAGTGTTCTAGCAAAAAATTATTGGATATACTTCTAAGTGTTATATTATGTAATTGACGTTTACTCCTTGTGATACCTTCAATGTCTGTTCTCAATACATTTGTAATGTTAATGCTAGAAACCCATTGATTTAAAGTATACATATCTATTTGATCGGATGCATGGATAGAATATGACTTATAAATGTTGTGAATTAAGGTTAATACAGGTTTTTTCTTATTGTACCAATATCTTAGTGTACAAAGGTTGCTTAAATCAGATATTAATTTTATACATGAGTTATTTATAATTGATCTTTTTTTTAGCCAAAATTTCCCAGCTAAATATCGCCTCCTTAAATACAAAGGACATAAACTGAGCTCGCTTTCCATGACATGAATGGGAGTGCTCTTTAAAAATCCGCCTATAACTCTCATAATTTGATTTTGGATTTTGTCTAACTTGCCTAAATTATTGTTACTGCAATTGTCATATAAAAATGAGGCATAATCTAACCTGCTTCTAATACAAGCTATATATAGCCGGCGCAAATGTTTCGGATGAACCCCCCAACTTGAACCTGCTAGAACTTTTAAAATATTTACGAATTTAGTTATTTTTTCTACCGTATGGTTAATATGATTGGTCCATTTAAGAGAGCGATCCAGCCACAATCCAAGATACTTAATATTATCAACAACTTCAAAAGAAACGTTGCCAATTCTAATGTCAATTTGGATTTTTCTAAATCCTCTACTAAATAAGCAAATTTTACTTTATTGGGTGATATCTCCAGGTTAATATCAGCCAGACTTTCCTATAAAACATTTAATGCAATTTGAATTCTATTTTGAGCATCTACAGCATTGTTTGATGTAACAAACAGAACAAAGTCGTCGGCATACTGAGAAATACTAACATTAGCCAATAAGGTCGGATTTTTACAAATTTCAATTGTTGCTACGTTGAACAATAAAGGAGAAATAGGGTCCCCCTGTGCCAGACCTCGACCCGTGCACCTCTCGAGCTTATAATCTGGTCCCTCTATTATAAGACACCGTTGTCTTAGAAATGTCCAAAGATAATTACAAAATTTTGCACCTACATCTAATCGATCTAATGTATGTAAGAGATATGAGATGTCAACATTATTATACGCGTTAACTAAGTCTACGAAACAGCCAGCTGTAACATGGTTGTTAGAAAACCCTACTTGGATGTTAGCTATTAAATGTGTTAAGTTATCCAAACATGAACGAGATTTTCTGAATCCTGTAGTTTGTTCTGAAAATAGGCATTGTTTTTCAAAATACCATTCCATTCTACTATTAATAATTTTATGAAATATTTTGCATATGCATGACATTAATGAGATAGGTCTTAGTGACGATACAGAATTACATTCTCGGCCAGGTTTAGGGATAGGTATTATGCGGACATACCTCCACTGTTTAGGCACAAAACCAGAATTAAGAAAAGTGTTGTAAAGATTTAGTAACATTGTTTTACCATTATCCGGGAGGTTATATAACATAGAGTATGAGATATCATCTAATCCTGGTGATGTATCTTTAGATTTTAAGTATTTTAATAATTCTACAATCGAAATATCTACATCTAATTTAGAATTATGCGAAATAAACTTAGGGTCGGAATGCATTACATAATCGGGAGTCAGGAACGTTTCCGCAAGTGATTTATCTACTATATATTTATTTGACTGATAACCTTTGAGCCATCTCATCCTTCTCCAGACCTCAGTTGCAGATGTACTTTCGTTCAATGAAGAACAAAATTCCCACCATTCCTTACTTTTAGCATTTCTAAGGAGCCTCTGACATTCTTTTATTTTCCGGTTCAATTTTTCTAAATTATCAGGAATAGGATTTTTTCTAAATGCAGTAAGCGCTAGCCGTCTTTCTGCAACAGATTTCGAAAGTGTAGGGGTCCAGTAGGATTTTGGAACAAATTTAGCCTTAGGATTGAGACAAACTTTACAGTATGGAATGCAAACATCTGCCGCCTGGTATATAATATCTACGAAAATGACATAGGCTTCTTGAGGATCAGTTGGTATATTTAGTAGTGTGCATTTTTCTTCTACTAATTGACGGTATTGTTCCCAGTCAGCGTTTTTGTAGTTACGTTTTTTTTTAAAGATAGGAGAATACTTAGCAGATGTAGATATTTTAATCATGAGGTGATCGCTGCCCAAGGTTTCGTTAGTTACAGACCACTCAAACTTAGTAGCAATGTCAGCCGACACTATAGTGATATCTGGAGCAGATTGTTGTAAGGCACTATCGACCAGCTTTAGCCGCGTAATTCTTCCGTCGTTTAAGGTATCATAATTATGGTCAACTAGGTTGTCAAAAATCTGGAGACCTCTGGCATCGGTTTTATTTGACCAATTGGTGTGGTGGCCATTAAAATCTCCAAGTATTATAGTTTTCGAGTTTGATATTGAAAAAATTCTATCCCAATCTATGTGAGAGGTACTAATATTAGGGGGACAATATATAGCAACAATTTGTTCAATAATTTCACAATTATTAATCCTAACGGCAACAATTTCTATTGCATTGTTAAAAATTTGAAGTGGGACAACTTGAGCTCTAAATGATTTATGAATCAATATTGCTACGCCTCCGTAAAAATCAGACCTGTCAACTCGAAATGGATTGTATTCTTTTATATTTAGTCTAATTTCTGGACTTAACCAAGTTTCACTTAAAGCTACAAAATGTATTTTTTCCTGTCGTAATATTTGATTAGCTTTGGTTTAAGACTTCGGGCGTTCCACTGTAAAATATTAATGTCAACTTGTACCATAATTAATCAAAAAGATTTTGGAGAAAAGGCATGCTTGGAATGTTTTGGAATATCCAAGTAAGTGCCCACTCAACAAATTGTTGCACAACCTTAACAATTCTACACTTCAGCGATTCACTACTGTTACCAAAAATATGTCTCAAGTTTTTCAAAATCATAAAGAAAGGTATATCTCTTTGACTACTCGTTTTCTTCCTTTGATCCTTGTCCGAATCTTCACTTAAGCAGTCTTCCGATTCTGCAGACATTTTCTCTCCAGGTGAATTAATTTCTTCTAGGTTACCTTCTTCAATTCTAAGATACTCTTTATTCTATTTTTTCTTCTTGTGCCCTCTTTGGTTTTTATGTTCTTCTTTTCTCGATGCAGCGTCCTTTTTAGATGTGTGGGCAGTTGATGCTGCCTGAGCATAAGTGGGTGTCTGCTGGCTTAACAAATTATTATTGGGAAATTGAGGGGGTGGATGTTGATTACTATTAGTGTACGTGTGGAGATTCGAGGAAACTCTGATGGGGGAGCGTGGAGGCGCATATTCGAGTGTCTGTGAGGGGACGTACATAGTAACTGCTTTCCGGTATGAAACGTTAAATTCAGCCATTAACTCCCGTATCTTTTTTCCTTTATATACACCAGGCATCTCCGGTTTAAGCTTATATGATTATTGGTACAGTTAATATATTTATAGGTAGTTGCGTTACAATTTTCATGTTTCCCACCACACTTAGGACAATAAATTCGTTTAGATGGGCACATTCTGACAGAGTGTCCAAATCGCCAACATCTCGAGCATTGAGTTACAGGGAAAAGGTAAGGTTCCACTTTCACCTGCATGTTATATATATAAATAAAGGCTGGTAGATATGAACCAGAAAATCCGATCCTTACCGCTTCACTCTCTGTCCAACCAATACCACCTTCGCCGCGACGTTTAAGTCTCCGTACATCCAAAACAGGGGTCGAGCTCGTAATTGATTCTTTTAACTCTTTTTCGGATAAGTCTAACTCTATATTTTTAACAACTCCGTAGGATAAGCCTACTTCTAACGGGCGTTGAAACCTCCAACCCAACGTTAACAAGTATTCACACTTAATTAATAATTCGGCACTTTCTTCCCCCTTAAGTTCTATTATTAACTTATATAGATTAATGTACTTCACTTTCGTTATATTCGTAATATTCTGATCCCGAAATAATTTTGCTAAAGCGAATTGTTTCGGAAACTTATCTTGACACGTGACACATATTTCCACTGTACCGCGAATTTCTTTTAACCTTTCTTTTCTACTTCTCACTTGGGACCAATCCTGATCATCGTCTTCTCTAGCCCTTTTACTCAGCCTCGTAGCCTCACTTATCACACTTATGTTGTCATCTTCTTGAGCCAACGGTATCTCAATATCTTCACTAATCATTACATTATTTTCCCGCACGGTCTCGCTACTAACTTCCACCGTAGCCATCTTGCAATACGGTTTAAATTCAATCGACCGGCTCGGCCCCGTTGGACCGGCCAACGACGTAAACAATTCCGCGAACTGATAACAATTGCCCGGACGATACGCGTCTAAGCTATACCAGCGTTATTCGCTCACTGTTCCTTTCTCTTACGGATATAGCTGCATGTAAACGATTTTTTTAAGAGAAAAAAAATCGATGTCACTGGACAACATTTTTAACTATTTCGTATTGAAAAAAAACTTAATTTGTTAGTCTATTTTCTATAACGACTATGCAGTTAGTAGTTATTATGAATTAAAAAGGAAAAAATACAGGTACCTTGATTTCGTTCGATCCACTTCTAAGATATTCGCTCCACTTGGTAAATGGTATAAGGTTTATTAATTTTAATTTAAACATAAAATAACGGAATATCGAATTATATTACATATTAAATACAAAAAAAAACAGAACTTATTACACTTTATTATTGTACATTAAGCAACTTATCGCCGTGTTGGTCCCGGCCTCCTTTGTAGAATAGGCCAACTGCCGTTCTGCCAGGCAGGTCGTAAAAGGCGACCGAATGGCTATCGAGTCACTACCATCGTGGCTACTAGGTGGTAGAGTTCTGCATTGTCTCGCCCGGGTCAGGTACCACCGCCTTGCCTATTCCTGCCGCAATAGCGTCAGTGCTTGTCGCTGTCGTGTTCCGGTTTGGAGGGTAAGGTAGCCGGTAAACTTATGCATGTGGCATTAGACCTCGCCACAAGATAGCAACGCACCATTAACATCTTTGGTGTCTATAGGCGATGTTTGACTCTTTCCATCAGGAGACCCATCTGCTTGTTTGCTATCTTATGATATTAAAAAAAAAAAAAAAAAAAAAAAAAAAAAAAACTTAACTTCTCAACTTCTCAATTTCACAAACACGAATGCCTCGAAAACATATATGACAGACCTTTTTATAGTGTTTTATTTTATTTGACTACCGTCTAAATATAAGTTAAATAATTAACAATTCTATACATTCCATAACATTTTAATAATTAGTAAAGAATTAATACTTCATCTTTATATTGACACAATAATTTAGACATTGATGGCCTCATATACTCATTTTATGTATATTTGTGTAAAATATTGCCAACATATATAAACTCATATAGTACAAAAAACTCTTAGGGTTAGAAACTTGAAATGTCGCAAACGTATTCCTCTTATGACGTTGCCATCCACTGAGGAAGGATTTTTTAAAATTCAACTCCGATGGGGATTAAATAGAATATAAAATGTTATATATGTTTTATTCCTTGGACATATTGTCATGATGTTTCATATGAATTGAGTACAGCAACAATAATAAGTTAAGTATTTCAGCGTTTTTCAAAATTTAACGCCTAAAATAAAATTATAATATGTTATATAACGCACAGGCCAAACTCTTCGATCAATAAATTTAAAATTACGCGCACATATGTCAACAGACACTCGAACGACCAGCGGCGTGCGTGTGTGCGTTTAAAATGAATTCGTTAAACTTTTGTTTAATTGTATCCGTTTAAGTTCTTCTATTTATTTTAATCTCAAATAAAACATAAAATTCTCTTATTATTGTTAGGTGTTTATTTAATAAGGCAGGATTTTGCCCGACATCATTGTTTGTGCAAATAAAAATTATTTACTCTGGTATTACAGAGCTTGCACGAAAAAACAACAATGGCGGGTAAGACGGGTTGAAAACTCGGGCATTCAGTCTCCTGCATCGATCAGTGTAACACACTCTGGGCTCCGTTAAAAATTACGATACTATTTGAATAATACAGAACGTGCATAAGCAATTTAAGGTACATGTATTTGTTAATTTATATTATATTTCATCATCATCATCATATGAATTAAAAGATAGAATGTTAAAATTAGACTATAATAATAAGGGTCTTAGTTACATTAGACAATGTGAAAGAAAATATAAAATTGTAAAAACTGATTACGTTGTTTTAATTAGAAAAGGCAGTTATTAATATTTAATACAAGGGCGGAATCTGTCCGTTGCCCATATTCTCTCATGCATCACTTTAATTGCTAAATGTAGAGAATTTACAACAAATCAGAAGTGGTCTACCCACAGTTTACGCAATCAAAGGTTACATTATACAACTAGATCATCAAATATTAATTAGTAACATTCTCTCATATCGATATTCTATATTTTGTGAGTCTTATTTCATATAACATTTTTTTTGGTTAATAAATATATAATATAATAGACTTATTATAATTTTTGTACACTTGCATTACCGGTAGACTGTGACAATTTCAAAATATGTAACACCTCTGTAACCGATTTAAAAAAAAAACAAATTTTGTTCTTCTATATTCTATTACATTACTTTGAAATCGATATAAGTTAACAGTTAATTTATTTTCTTTTCTTTTCTTGCCGTTTTAATGGTCAAAAAACGTACGTCTATAGATATGTAGATACGAAGAATATACTATGCTTTGTCGTTTTAAGTTTCAGATAATTGAAATAATTGAAAAATTACTCGTAACACTGGAGCGGTCACGTGGTAACGATTAAATGAGTGCCGTTACCGTCAACGAAGCCCGTCTTCCTCGTGTAAGCAGAACGTCTTTTACTACGGATATGACAAGAGTATGAGTGGAGTTTTGATACCAGACAGGTAACATTACTTTGCGAATTCACCAGAAAACGAACTTACTTTGATACTTCAACAAAGAGGATTATTAGGAAAGACCGTTGGATTTCCCCACATAATGGCTGTGAAGCTGTTAACTGTTAGGCAATTCGTCACCGCGCAGTATCTGTTTTTATGACCACCGCCTATATTACGTTTGAATTAAGATATTTAATGAATGTTTTGTTTAAAAATTAAGATGTTCCGTAGATAGGCATAATTTAATACAAAAAACAGAAAACAGCTAGAGGGTAAAATAAATATGAAAATCATGCATTACGTGTTAGTACCGTTTTTCTATGATGGAGTAGATGACGATTCTGGTTATATCTGGAAAGTCATTCGTTTGATTACTGTCTTATGATATTTAAAAAAAAAGTAATGGAAACAAATGAACTTTTAGTAACAATTTCACTAGAAAATCACTTGGCTGAGCCTAGAATAATCAAATTTATTGTTAAATGAACTTTGTATAGGGTAATAGTTATAGTAGTTAATTTTAAGTGCTGCTATAAAAATGATTTTTAAGAAAAGGGCACCTTGGAATATCAATTTAGTTTTGTCGCATATTATATTGAAGGTATATATAGTTTAAGGGGTAAAAACTAATATTTTCCTGAATATTGTAACTTTGGCTGAAGCATACGTGTGCGATAGTTTAAGATACATATGTCTTTTCCGTCAGCCCTAAAGACTTCCGTGAACTCTATTACACATAAATAAATTTTACTACAAAGGTATTGGGTAGGTGGGTGATTGGAAATGTCAAGTATATATAAGTTCCAGTGTGTCATGTGTAATGATTTTAGTTCTGGGCCTGACGTAGTATTTATAGCCCAGTCTGGGTTCGGCTCAGAGTATAAAAGTTCAGTTGACTGATTAATTTACTTTTAAGTCTACTACAATATTTAAGTCAGTGTAGGTATCTTTATGAGCCAGATTCAAAATTTTATACAATCGGTGATGTTTACATATGATAAAGAAAATTTTGATATAATAGTGCAGGCAAATTTGACTTTTGATTTATTAAAATATTGTTATTATAGTTACAAAATATATATTTCTTTTAAGGTTGATTAGTTGAGTGATAATTCTAATATTTGAAATTACTGACAGAAAACTATAATTATTATCATAAGTAGGTACTCTGCGCACCCCATTTTAAATATTTGTCTTAAAAACAATTTCATCCGTAATTTAATTAATATGAAATTAGATTACAATGCAAACAATGTTTTTGGCAATTATACGTCTCGATGAATACTTGGAAGACTTATAGGAAATTGCATAATTTTCACCTTGTCTCTTTAATATAATTATGAAAAGGGATGGCACGAGTGGATGAGCTATTTGAAGAACAATTTATCTGAGCTACCACTATTGCCTATGTATGACCCAGCGGTACAAATTGAACTACTTGTAGATGGGAGTAAACTAAGCAACAATGGCATATTGCTCCAGATATGGTGTGATTTAAAGCCTCGCCATCTAGTAGTTATCTTTAGTGTTAAACATCGTAAGAATATATATGAAAAATATAGGTTTTTATTTGTAGGCATTGGCAGTTAATTGTTTTACTAAACCAAAAATACAGAGTATGTGTGCTGGGCCTACTGTATAGAATTATAACTGATTGCAATATTCTGTTTTCAACATTTATCAATACTGAATTTGTCTCTCGTATAAGAGTAAAGATGGTGTGGCAGCTTGTTGTTATGAATGTCTGTGTAGGGTATGATATCAACCGGAAGTAAGAATATCTCACGTGAACTCCCAAATACCCAGTATACTAATTATATTATTGACTAGTTGACCCGGAAAACGTTGTTCTGCCGTTTTTTTTACTACTATTCTATTTTTTTATATAAATTTTCTCACCTTTTAATTCTTCCCTGGATTTCAACGATTAATTCAAAACCAAAATTAGCCAAATTGGTTCAGCCGTTTTCGAGTTTTAGTGAAACTAACGAACAGCAATTGATTATTATATATATATATATATATATATATATATATATATATATATATATATATATATATATATATATATATATATATATATATATATATATATATATATAGAGTGGTTACGCAAAAAGGGACCTGAAGGGATTGGAAACGGTTTTTTTTTTGATAAATTCTGATTCTATGGTCCTTCATCTTTGTTTTGTTCTAATCAAAATAATTTTAGGTGCCGTAGTTTTTTTTAAATGATTTTTTATGTAAGCCGAGGCAGTTTTGAAAATATTAAACCTTATACACAGCGCACACTAGTTTCTTTTTCTAGCGCGCACATAAAGACAAGTAAAAGACGAATAAATAAGTCACCAATAATACAGCTATCGCAAACACGTGCTATTTCTCACTGACGAAGTCGCTCACTAACGACACTAACATAAAACACCGCGCGCCTCTCTCCCGCACTCGTGGCGAAACTCATTTCGACTCAACATTTTAAACGTGATTTACTCGAAATCAATTATTTTCCCTTGAGGTCCCTTTTTGCGTAACCACTCACATATATATATATATAAAATATTTATGTAGCCTATGTCACTCAGTGTAAACGGTTGACTCTACGGGCCATCCCTGAAACTTCCAACTAAATTAAGGTATTTTATGCTCAAAAGAGTAAAAAATATAAGCATAGATTTTTCAGTTCAAACATCTAGTTTTTTAAAAATGGCAGTATACTAATTTATGAAAAACTATATATTTTGAAAACGATGATGGCATTCAACTCAATTTTTGGGATCTAAAATATTGCTTTAGCTAAATAATTGATAGGTTGAAAAATTTCGATGCAATGTCAAAAAACATTTTATTTTCAGTATTCTTCATTGATAAATCCCAAACAAATCGACCGATTTTGGTTAAATTAACGGTATTTGATATAGTTTTTAAAGCAGAAAAGCTGATAAGATTTATAAGTCAATCGGTGAATTAGCTTAAAAATTATTTTTAAAAAAAAAGTAAGTTTGCTAAAAACAACTTAATTTTAATATTTGAAAAGCTATAAGTTTTGAGAATTAGAATCGATTTTGATTTTTGAAACGGCATTTGACGTAGTTTTTTTAGTACTAAAATATCGTAGAATACCCATAAATGATTGGTTGAAAAATTTCGAAGCTGTGTCGTAAAACACTTCAAAATTTTTCGTCAACGATTCCTCCCAAGCGGATGTACCGATTTTGATGCAATTTTGTATTAGACGTAGTTTTTTGAGGAATAGAGCTGATCAGTTTTTGTATTCAATCGGTACATAAATCTAGAAGTTATATAAAAAAATACTGTTTCGCAAATTTTTTTATGGTGTTTTTCAAAGTTTTTCTAAATCTTCTGGACCGAGTAGGTTCAAATTTTCAGGAAGTTTAAGTTGAGCGGAATCCAATCAAATGCCATCAACCGTGTTTCTAACGGTCCAGCCGTTCAAAAGTTATGATATATTTACATACACACATACATACATACAGACATACTGACGTCATCGTGAAAATAGTCGGAAAAGGTTCCTAGGACCTCAAATGTGGACATCTGGTGAAAACTCGATTTTCGAAAATGGGGCTAAAATCAGTAACTTTCTTATCTACATACGTAGTGGAAAGTTAAAAATGATTAAAATCGATCCAGTAGTTTTGATTTATTCATTACTGCCCGTAGCCCGCACGCGTTAAATTTGGAGTATAACAATTCCCCTTTCCCTATACCATGAAGATTTCCTGCTGTAGTTGATATATTATAGAATGTATTTATATATAACTTTCACAGCTTTCTTGTCATTAGATAATACAAACATGTTTTCTTTAGAGGTTACTCTTGAAAGAGCGACATATAGTTGGCCATGTGAAAAACAGTCAACGCTCAAATTTAAGCCTGCAACGTTGAGGGCTTAACCGTGCGATATGGTCATTGCAAAATATGTCTTTACCGGGAACTCGGCGCCGCCGACCGGCAGGTACATTTTAAATCTGTAATATCTTCGAAAATGTTCATTTAAATTACATGCTGTAAACGGCCACATCGATCTATATTAAATCAACAATGTATTTAAGGTACTTAATTGGATAAGGATTAATTTATTTATTTAAATTTTGCACACACACTTTTGCACAGGTAGACTTAACACCCAAGAGCATTCTCTGCCAGTCAACCTCCAAAGAGTACAGAGAAGGCGCAAGGGGTGCACATAGAAAGACGAAAATTAAATTGAAACTTAATTTAGTACTAGTTGAACACACTAGTTATGTGAAAACAAAACTTATACAATTAAAACACATAATTAAAACATAAATTTATATATAATATAATTATATAATTAAATACACATATTGAATTTACATGAATACAAATAATTCAATATATAAGAATAAAATACATATACTTATAACTATAGTCAAATATATACTAAAATACATAGTAACCAATATATATTATATAAATACTCTTTTATGTCTTCATACCACAGCAGCAAATATATTAATAAAATTATATAAGTATTAAGTATTTAAGCAATCAATCAGGAACAATTCCCAAGTAAAGATTTTTGACTTGCCGTTTAAAAGAATACCTTGAATCTGCCCTCCTAACATCAGCAGGGAGTGCATTCCAGAGCCTTATAGCCTGACGGACAAACGAACATGATAGAAAATCAGTACGACAAAAGGGGACATGGAGGGCGAGATCATTATTAGATCGAAGATTAAGATTATGTGAAGTGTATTGATATTGAAAATATGATTTAAGATACGTAGGAGCGGATGGATCGTATAAAATAGAAAACAGCATACATAATAATCTCATATGACGTCTTTGATGGATAGTCAGCCACTTAAGCTTAGAACGGTAAATAGAGATGTGATCATATTTCCTCAAACCAAAGATAAAACGAATACAATTATTTTGGAGACGATCCAATTTATTGAGAAGTGATTGGTTGAGATCAGCGTAGCATACATCAGCATAGTCAATCATGGGAAAGATCAAAGATTGTACCAAAAGGATTTTAGTGTTTGTCGGTAAAAAGTTTTTATGTCTGTAAAGACAACGTAACGTATAATTTTCCTTACGACAAATTTCATTTACATAAGGTGTCCACGACAAAGTACTATCAATTACCAAACCAAGATCCTTAACATGCGAACTGAAGGCAATCGGCATTTTGTTATATAAAATCGATGGCAAGGAATCCACGCGTATGCTTTCAAGTCGACGTTTGCTGCCAATAATTATGGCTTGGCATTTAGAATGGTTCACATCAATTCCGAATCTATTAGACCAGTCATATATCCTTTGCAGATCGGCATTTAGTCTCGCTATGGCATCCTCAATATCCTCTATGCAAGCATGGGTATATATCTGTAGATCATCCGCATACAAATGTTAAGAGCAATTTAATAGGGACACGATGGAATTAATAAAAATGGAAAATGAAAGTGGGGAGAGTATACCACCTTGAGGTACACCTGCAGATATGCTTCACCAGTCAGAAGTGCTACTATCGACGCGAACTGCCTGTTGTCGGTTGCGTAAGTACGACTCAAACCAATTTTGTACTACTGACGAAAACCCAGCATATTTTAAAATCGGCAATAACAGGTCATGATCGACAGCTGTAAAAGCATTTGAAAAATCAATCAGAACTAAAATAGTAACCTGAGACATTTCCATTGCAGATCTACAGTCTTCCGTAACTTTTAACAGTGCAGAGGTTGTACTGTGACCAGGTCTGAAGCCAGATTGAAAAGGACTTAGATAATTAGAGTTTAATACAAAATGAGCTACTTGTTTATGGACTACAGCCTCTAAAATTTTGGAAAGAAATGGCAATATAGAAATGGGCCTCTAATGCGTAAGAGAACTGGGATTACAATTTTTAGGAAGAGGAAGGATAAATGCTTTCCGCCAAAGAGAAGGAAAAACGCCCGAGGCAAGAGAATGGTTAATAATATGAGTTAACGGTGGCAAAACAAATTCAATAATGGGGATAACCATACCTCTGTGGATTTGATCAAAGCCACTTGCTCTGGAACTGATAGACGCTACTACCTTTTTAACATCATCACAGGTTACCGCAGAAAAATTAAACTGTTCAGGTTTAGTGTTCATCATTGACTGGAGATATGAAATTGTAGAGGTTTTGACAACAGGATCCAAGATAGGAGCAGTAGAGAAATACACATTTAAATCGCTCAATGAAACCTGAGGCGGCAAACTGCAACCACTTTTATTGTTATAGACATTAAATGACTTAATAAACTTCCACATATTTGCCGACGATGTATTATTTAAATTTTCATGAATATGATGACGTTTAGCAGCTCTAACCAGTCGATTGCAAAGATTTCTAGCTATTTTGTAGGATGCCCATGAATTCTCACATCTGTTTCTCTTAAATTCCCGAAAGCAGCGGTCCCTCCGCTGCATAGCTAAACGAATCTCAGATGTGATCCAAGGTGCGGGAGCACGCTTTATTTTAACAGTGTAAATAGGAGCATGCCTGTTGTAAAGAGAAAGAATGTTCCCATTCAGACTTTCTACCATATCGTTAACGTCTAAAGAAACAGCTGTGTCAGTCATATTCCACTCGATTGCCGAGGCGTCTTGCCTTAGTTGGTCATAATCAATTCTAGCGAAATTGCGCAATTAAATTAGCTGAGGTACTGGTTTGGGTGGCTTGACCCTATAAGATACGTGAATTAAATCAAGCCGTGAAAACTCGGGAGCAGAAAGTTGTCCATGATTAACGACATAATCCGGGGAAGACACAAGAATATGGTCAATCCAAGAATCAGGTCCATAAAAATTAGTGTGGGTGGGGTTAAGTGGTAATACAGTGAAATTTACCGAATCCAGGACCGACCGAAACTCTTCTGACCTCCCGGAGCTCTTCAAAAGATCAATATTAAAATCTCCCATGATGATATGATGCGCATACACTGAACAGAACGATGAAAATAACGATTCTAAATCATGAAGAAAGTTGATATTAGGAGGACAGTAAAATACTCCGATAACGACTTTAATATTGCAAACAGTGACTTCTAACAGGATATATTCCATCGACTCAGAATATTGAGAGGGAGAAGTAGCAAGAATATTATACGCAAGATCACTACGCAGATAGATGGCGACTCCTTCACCTCCTTTGCCTACTCTGTCATTACGAATAAGAATATATCCTTGAAGACTACAGAGTAAAGATGCATAAGAAGGCTTTAACCAACTTTCTGAAATAAGTATGGCGTGGAACTGTAAGGTAGAGAAGGTATCAAGAAGCTCTGAGTAATGTCGAGGTATACTTTGTACATTGATATGACAAATATTAAAGAACTTTCTGTGAGTCTCTAGATGTTGGTCAATCTGCTTGGCTAAAGTAATTTCATTGTCAGAAAAGTATTCTGAGAAAGAGGAAGTACTTGAAAATGGACTGGCTGCTGAGTGAAACGAATCATCTTCCGAAGACATAAAAATAATAATAATAATAAATGTTATATATTAAAATAAATAAAAAATAAAATAATAATAATAATAACAAATCAATAACAAAAATTTAAATCTATGCTTATCTTATCCGCCGGAAAACAAAACACACTATGCATCCGGTACATTTAGAAATCTATCTAAGAAAAATAAAAATAAAAACTATTGGAAAATAACACTAATAGAGAGATTATATATATATATATATATATATATATATATATATATATATATATATATATATATATATATATATATAACCAAAACGTAGATCAAAAAATACAATCCTTAAACCTAGTGGTAAACTACACACAGTATATTTACGTAAGCAGGCTCAACATTAAAACAGTGAAATAATAAAATTTTACATTTATAAAAAAAACAACAAAAATTAATTAAATAAAAAGGAACAAGAAAAAGAATCATTAACCCACCTTGCCCAGAGACAAGAAAACTAACAATATGTTCCTTGAGTACCTACATAATAGTTTAAAAAGAATTCCTAAAAGAAAAAGTTAATTATGGTAACCCCAAGGCATAATGCAATGCAACATAACCAATTTGCGGAAACATAACCAATTAACAAGTGACAGTTTGACATTACAATCCACAATTGAGTCTTTTATGTCAAGTCAATTGTCATTTGTCATAAAATTGTAAAGTGAACATGTTATGTGTTGTGACTTAAAACAAAAAATTGATAATAAATATAATAAAATTTACGAATAATAGGGGGTATTTGTAAGTAAATACAGCTGCGTCAGTACATAATGAATGTACAAAGTACATATGAAATATAACAACGCCAATAATGTATAAGGACCGACGAGAGCATTATTTACATCTCACAGCACGTTTCGGTCTAGATTGTGTGTTACGATCTGTCTGTTTATTGAATGCACATGTTGAATCTTCTTTTGGAGCAGGAAACTTCGAAACCAATTCATCGAGATTAGCTTGGCATGAAACTTTTTGGCGGCTTCTGTTAGGCAGTTTAACAAAGATGACCCCGCTGTTCGTCCAGACATTTCTCATCCCAAAATGTCGACGTCCTTCCAGAAACAGCGTCTTCCTTTGCTTAGTTAAAAACTCCGATAGCACAAGAGAAGTCCCTTTAAGCTGGGTTTTCATTTTCCACACTTCATTACGCTGCGATATCGTGGTAAAGCGGATCAGAATTGGACGGATTTTATCGTGTGAACTGACACCCAGTCGGTGGGCAGAGCTAATAGACGACCGTGATATAGTATTAATATGCAAAGACCTGCAAAGCTCATCCGATACTACAGCCGGCACATCCTCATTGGGTTGCTCAGCCACACCATTTAAAACTAAATGTTTCCTGCGATGATGCATCTCTATATTATCAAGCTCTATATTTATATTTGAGATCTGCTGCTGCTGTATATGAAAAATATCATGAACATAATCACGAAATATAGCTAACTCTTGTGAAAGACTTTCTAAGCCCTGTGTCCGTGGTAAATTACTTAACTTAGCTTCAAAATCAGCCATCCTTTTTAATAATGATTTGTGCATCTCAAGGGCTTCAGTGGATGTTGACATTGTGTGATAATAAGAGATAAGAATGCACTGTATGAGTGTTGCCGGCAGATTAAAATAACTTCTTAGTTACTGCATATACACTTTTGCAAATAATTTATATGTAAGTAAGAGTCAAAAACTATCTAACAAGCACTTTGATCACTGATTTTATTATGTAAATTAATTATTTAACAACAATAACTATGAGAGAAGTTATATGTCACTTTTGTGCACCTACCCGAAATTCAACATGCTGTATTTTTGCTGGTTAATACATTAATGCTGTATTGCTTAAAATTTCTTCGAAAATAAGCCATTATTTTTCGTAAAAAGTAAAAGACAAAAAAAATGCTATTGTGAGTTATCCATAAGAGATACCATCGCATAGTTTTCTGTAGACCTTTTCAAGGTGTACAAATATTTAGTACATTATTTTGATAAATCTCGTAGGGTTCAGCCTGCGTTTGCAATATAAGCGGAAAAAAATGTAATTATTTACGACATCACATTAGAAACCTCAAAAATTACAGTACTCCTCGACTCTATATTGAATGTTATTATACATATAAACCTTCCTCTTGAATCACTCTATTAAAAAAAATCATCGGGACAGATAGGGAAAGCGACTTTGTTTTATACTATGTAGTATAACATAACTTATATTAGGGCCAACGATTGTATTAAAAATGTATAGGAAGGAAAAATAAAAAAAGGGTATTTTCGAAAATACGGGCACTATTAAATTTAAGGCATCGGGAACATAATATTTTTCTGTAGTAAAATGCAGCCTTTATTTTGAAACTTATTGACGTACAATTACGGACATATAAAAAAAAGTCTTCTTCTCAAGTAGGGACTTTTCATTTGTTTTTATAATATCCGCAATGCACATTAACTGGTTATAAATTTGTTATATGTATAAGTATTGTGACTTAATCTCTCGCTATCCCACTATTTTAAAATTCAGTGTAGTGCAAAGTCCAAATTAACATATCCAAGTAACGATGAAGGGAAATCGGATTCATCAGGTATGAACAGCACTAATAGATTATCGGTAAGAGCCTTCGGATGCAATATGAGTTATTCAATTGGTCAATGCGATCTTTTGCACTATACCTGAAGAAAATTGGAGAATAGCTAGATTATATATAACACCAACTTAACTGTCATAAGGTAATAGGTTTGCAACGATATAAGTTTGCAATTTGCATATTAATGCATCCAATTAAACACATGGAACTTTACAATTGAGATAGCAGCTTTTCCTTCTCGCTTTAGCGAGAGAGATCTAGTGGTGGAAATCACAAAATTTGTTCCCTTACAGTGGCAAAAACAAAAAGGACTTTTATACTTCAAATAAAATTCTTTCAAGTGTTACTAGATAATGAACCAATACGATATGATAAAGTTGGTGAAAACGGTTGCTTACTAATTCAACGAAAATGAAAACAGCGAAACTATAAGGGTTCCTAGTTAACTTCGGAACCCTAAAAAGGGTAATTTAATATTTATTTACTTTGTTTTGAATTCATAGTAACATTCCAATATAAGAATTAATGGATTTTATTGGTTACACGTATACATACATTTGTATGGTTTGTATTTGTATACACTTTAATGGGAGAAACGGTCGTGATTCAGGGTGAACACGATTATTATAACATTTAAGATATTTTGGTTAGTGGTGAAACCCGGGAGGTTCACTACAATGTTATTCATATTATTGATATGTATTATGGTTTCGGTTGTGAAAAATGATTTGCACCAAAACCATAGACAGAGGATTAGGATATATTGTTGTGAGTCGAAGCCACAATAATATATTGGGATTGAAGAATGTACGATGGTTACGGTAGTAAAACCCAGGAGGGTTATAGCAGTGTTAGGGATGGATGGATAGATTATTTTATTTAAAGACTAGCTGTTGCCAGCGACGTCGTTCGCGCGGACTCCGTTAACTCCGCACAGCCTCACCCCCGTAGTTGATAGCGTGATAATATGTAGCCTATATGTTGACCCGACCTATTAGTAATATTCATGCAAAATTTGAAGTAAATCCATGCAGTACTTTTTGAGTTTACCCTGGACATACATACAGCCAAACAGACAAAAATTCTAAAAACTATATTTTTGGCTTCTATATCGATTGTAGATCCCGCCCCAAGTATTCTTTTAAAAAAATATTCAATGTACAGTTTTGACTTTCCCACGATTTTATTATATGTATAGATTATCGATATGTATGATACTACATATTGTTTTGGTTGTCAAAAAAGAAACTCGCCACTAACAAAAACGGTTGCGGGTCGGTAGAGTCGCAATAGTATATTATACAGTATGAATAAATAAATAGAGATTTATTTATTTTATTAATAGGGTTGATTGAAATATATGAATATTATTTAATTTATTTGAAAAAAAAAAATAGTTCTCGGGTTAAATTGGATATATGTATTGGATAATTATGGTGGGACTGGGAGAACTATATCTATATATCAGGCTTTTGTGCTGAGTTTAGAATTATAGAAAAGAATTATATTAAAAATAAATATGTGCCAAAATTTATATATTTATTTTTATTATAATATTGATCTTAACGGATATGTATGTTCTAGAATCTGCCAAATTTCTCTAAGGACATTCTGATGTATGTAGCAAAATAATAAATAAAATACATATATCGATTGTTTGAGTTATTTGGTGAGCATTAATGTTTATTATGAAATTATTTTACATCGAGAAACACCAGTAAATGCCAGAACAATTTGAAAGAAAAAAAGATGTTAAAACACCAGTTTTGTAACATTAAAGGATTCAATAATTTAAAATATGGTGTTACTGTATCGCTTTGAACTCGTACTTCTTTTTACTTTCACATGGTTTACTTAGTCTGTTGTGACATAAAATTCTTGCTTACTAGAGAATACCAAAACCTTGAATTATAAAAACAAAATATTATTTATTTTATTAATAATATGAAAATTTGTAACATAGTACACACACGTTTATTGGCTTTGTTTTACATCATTTTATTGCATTGTTGAATGATATTTTTTGTATATGTATTAAAATTTAACCTAATTTAATTTACAATCAGTGACGTATTAGAACTATAAATTACTTTGATATTAACGAGTTTTGAACGAACTTAAATTTAATTAAAATATGTTTAAATTTATGAAGGAAAACAAAATGAAATTGTTTTAAACTTAAGTGTAGATCGATTGTAATCCTATATTGATTTAATTATTAATTGTAAACCTGCTGCATGTAGATTTCCATGAGGTAGTATTTGTAAGCAAATATAATTATAATAGCAAAATAAATGATTATGGAAATGGTTATGAATATAAAATGTTCTAGTGCATTCTACAAACAAAATTGTAAGGCAAAGATAATAACGACATAAAATAGTTCTACCACATAGTAGTTTCGTGAATAAAATATAATACAAGCTTGATATTCCTTTAATGTACTTCTTGCAGACTATTTTAACATTACAATTATAGACTTGAGTGTTCACAAGTTGTCGAGCTCATGGCTCAGAACCGTCTGTCGCTGAAAATGAGGTCTCTCATATCGTAAGCCCCACTACGCGCCATCTTGCCGCGTTCTGTCCCGCCGTTTAGCTTTTACAACATTAACCATAGAAATATGAATAATATATAGAAGCGCAATAACATTCTATAGCTACTTTAGTTATACAAATATCGGTAGAATCGACATTGAACTAAGCGACATTTCTTTATCTCTTTTTAACAAATGGTAATTTGCATATGCAAAAAGAGACAACGATATTGTGTCTTGCTCACTTTCGTATAAATTAAAAGTTAAGTAATTGGCAATTCTATAAACGTGTCATCGACGCCATATTATGTACGTAAATAAGAGGTACATGATTTGTCAAAATATTAATTTAGTTTCGGATAAATACGATTTACCAAGTAGATATCAGTTTATTAAGTGCCATATTCTCCGTGGAAGTTAATAGACTATTAGTCAACATGCCTTCGTGTTGTATTTTGCAATGTGGAGCAAAAAAGGACAAAAATGCACCTTTAATAACGCTTCACAGGTATGTCGCAAACTCCTATGATAAAGCGTGCTGATTTTAAATAATATCTATTCTAAATTGTTGTATTTTTATATTGACTTATAAAAGATGTTCGTGTATTTTACGATTTCTTTGTAAACATCATTTTTTTGATTCCTACAAAATACGACTAGTGTTGGGGTATTAGATTTGTCGATATTTAATTTCATTAAATTTTAGGTTCCCAAGAAATGAAGATTTACACAGAAAATGACTAGATGCCATTGGCATTGAAAATATCAATCCCCGACATAAGAACTGGTTGGTCTGCTCACTTCATTTCAAGGAAAGTAATTTTAATAAAACACTGGATGTAGTCAGATTGCGTGACAATGTCATTCCTTCATTTTCTCTGGTAAGTAGGTAATGGTAATTTCTTACGTTTTCATAGTATGATATCCTGTGTCTTTTACCTATCTGCAGTCATCAGAAAGCTCGATTTCCTTCTACCACATAAAATATGATATGATGTCTGTCACCTGTATAACCCTAACACACAACACTGATTGTACCTAGGTATGGATCATTTGACAATAATTAACATATTAAAATTCGTATTAAATTTTTTAACAATTAACAATTGTTATTTATATTATCAAATACTGTTAAAAGTTGTTTTTATTGCCACTAAAGAGTATAATAGGGACTAGTATTTGTATAATGAATAATTTCAGTATTTATTCCTTTTGTATATTTTTAATAAGTTTCAGTAATAATATAATTAAATAGGTATTAAATGTTAATAAAAAATGGAATCGTCATTAAGAATAGTGACATCTGTTTGTCTGTTTGTGTAAGTGTTATTTTGTGTTTGTTGTTGTCGATGTTTTTTTTGGTCGCTACCTTGATAGCTTCACATCTTCTGCCTAAGCTACTGATATAATATATCAAAAATAAATAACTATTAAATATAAATTTGATTTAACAACATACAAGTTATCAAATTTAACAATAATTTCCATGCATAATTGTACCTTTAAGTTCTGCTGATGGCTTCGGTTTTTTGTTTATTTTTATTGCTAAGAGCCTTAATTAAAAGATTTAAGAATTATTCAAATTGATCATAAGTTAATTAAACATTTTTAGTAGTCCTAATTACACTTTCAGTTTTTAGACAATAATGCCGACCTAAATATTTTTAGCCCGTTAATAAGCAGAAAATTAATGTTTGTGTGAAAGGCAGAATATACATGAATCAACTCGGACTTTAACATCATCAGTACTAGCATCCATTCATGTTCCCGTGATAAAGGAAAATGTATGTAAAAATAAGTTCAACATGTTAAATTACATCTGATTGTTGTATAATATTTGCAAATTAATGAATAAGTAGTGGTTACGTCATACAACTAATTGCAACATCAATGATGATTCATTTTATGTATAGGTGTTATGATGCATGTGGACTTTGTTGGCCGCAACGTTGTAAATGAATAGTTTAAATACTACGTTTTTTTTAAATATGTTCATACCTAAAATTTGGAATGTAAATTAATATTGAAATGTGTAAATTATTATATTAATTCTAATAAAATTCAATAAATTCTTTAACCATATAGTAGATGTTATGACTTATGGCAGTAATATTTAGGTGATTTCAATACAGGTAAGTGTTTGCAAGACTTAGATAATATATTTTTACAAATGTTTAAATGTTTATTTCTCAACTTATTTTACACTGATTATATAATATTACATTGTCCGGCGCATCCTTTTAAGCAGAAATGCTTGTGTCAGGATACACCGCTCTTCCAGAACATCATTAGCATTTGTGTAAATTAAGTAATATACGTGCCTATTGCGTGTGTGTATTTATGTATGTGTATGAGTCTGTACGTGTATATGAGTGTGTATGCGTGTACGAGTATGTTATGTCAGCATGGGTAATTGTAAGTACATGTGTTACATTAATCTTAGGACTAGCAGTTTCTAACAGACAGATACATCAGTTAATAGAGTTTTCTTATATTATCTTGCTAAAAATAATTGATTCAACATCGTCATAAGACAGTGACTTAAGCCAGCCCACTAAAACCTCTTTAAGGTTGTAGATGGTTAGTGGATAAATATTTAACTTCTTATTAACTTTGTTATATATTATAGTAGACTGATTTAAGAACTGTCTATTGGCAAAAGGTGTTTTTACCATTGAGTTTTGTAAAATAGCATCCTTCCTTGTTTTAACTTTTTGGTTATTATCATATGTAATCAACCTATGTCTTTTTTGTATGGCATAAAGTATATATAGTTTTCTAACTGATAGTAACTCGCACAGTGAGTATAGTTCAGTTGTGGAAAATCTACTGGTTTTGAAATGCATTACTTTTAATAATGCTCTTTGGGCTCGTTCTACTTGCAACATTTTAATTTTAGTGGCACCACCCCATACAGGTATACAATAGCAAATAATTGATTGAGCTAGCGCAAAATAGATTCTATTTAGAAGTGTATTGGATGCAACGTCTCTTAATTTCCGAAAAATCCAAATAAGTTTTCTGATCCTCCCAGATATCAATTCAATTTGAGGATGCCACGATAATCTTTGGTCTAGCATGATTCCTAAATATTTTACTACATTATTATCTACATATATTTAAATTTATGTGTGATTTTTATGATGTGGAAAAATATTTTGGTTAGCTTCTCAGCCTGATCATAATTCTACACATAAACTATTACTTATTAAAAGTGTAATCAAAGTTTTTATTGATTTAAGATATAGATATCATGGACGTCGAGTTAATGATAAGGTGTCACACAGTAAATATTTTAATAAACTGGTATTGTTTAGAAATGAATGAAATAGATTTTATTATTATACACTAGGCGACGAACTATGCACTTTTGTGGAACATTTTACTGAAAAAGTGTCGCACTTTTAGGTTTGAGCTTCGACGTGGTACTTTGAATTCATGTCTAGATATGTTATCTACCATAAAAATACCATTTTATAAACATTAAAAAAATAGAAAATACAATTTTTATGAGAATCTTATTACTACTAACGCCATCTATTAAAAAACTAACGAGTTAAAATCTATAGAAGATACATTTTTTATTAGAATTTTTGAACTTATTAAGAGATTATTTCACAAAATGTTTATATTTGACTGGCGGCGCACGGGCATCGTACTCTTGTATAAAGGCAAGGGTTCACGACGTATAGACTGCAATAGCTATAGAGCATCAGTTTGATCAGCTTGGCAACCTGACGACGCCTTTGATGCGAATATAATGTTTGGGCGAAACACGCTGGATTTTTTAGGTTAGATAAAGTCCATACATTAAAATATGTAATTCTCATAAAAATACTTTCCTAACAATATTACTAGATAATATAACTTTACGAGCCCTTACAAAGCTCTGCTTTTTGCTAGTTTAGTAAGATATATTTTATTCATTTCTAAAGAATACCAGTTTTTCATAGTTTGTGCAGGTCTAGCAGAGGTGCCTTAACTTTTTGTAAACAAGTAAATGTTTGTTCTATTTGTTTGTTTATCCTCGTGTTGGTTCCGGGCTCCTTTGAAGAATAGACCAACTGCCGTTCTGCCAGGCAGATCGTAAAGGGCGACCGATTGGCTATGCAAGTCACTGCCATCGTGACTACTAGGTGGTAGAGTTCTGTATTATCTCGCCCGGCTCTGGTACCACCGCCTATTCCTGCCGCAATAGCGTCAGTGTTTGTCACTGTCGTGTTCCGGTTTGGAGGGTAAGATAGCCGGTAAACTTATGCATGTGGCATTAGACCTCGCCACAAGATAGCAACGCACCATCAATATCTTTGGTGTCCATAGGCGATGGTTGACTCTTTCCATCAGGAGACCCATCTGCTTGTTTGCTATCTTATGATTTGAAAAAAAAATCATTTGTATTTTATCAATTTTGTGTCACCATTAAAAGTTTCTATCAGTGCAAGTGTCTCCACCGAACAAAGCCCTAGACTACCTTTTTGTGAAATAAGTCCTAAACAGAAAAAAATACGAGCAGAAAACTTTCATTTGTCATCGAACGAAATATAATATGCATATTTTGCGCAGTTAAAAGTAGATAGGAATGAGGAAATTGCTGAAATATTAGAACATTTAATTAAGAATCCACATGGTGTGAAAAAAGTAAAAAGGTGCGTATCTGTTAAAGAAACTAAACCTGCTTTTTCTCCGGATGAGGCTTTGGGGATATTTTTATCACTTAAGCTAAACAAATGGCAATACAATACATTAAGGGAAAGTGTTAAGAAAAATAATGCAATTATATTTCCAACCTATTATCAAGTTCAACATGCGAAACAAGAATGCTATCCATCGAAAGACGCTATCACAGTAACAAAAACTTCGACCAAAATAAAGATACAAGCTCTACTGGATATAAACCAACGCTAATTTCATCCAAAAAAACAATATTTTCACTATTTACCAGTTTTACTACAATACTCTATGGTATTTTATCGTTTTCGAACGAAACATTGTACAGAATAATATCAAATTGGCATTCTTTTTTCAAATACGCTCTTAGGGAAAAATAAAATAACTTAGTCCGCCATTTTGATTCGTGCTGTGTGTGTTATGTGTTGGTTGCAGTTTATGATACTGGTTAATAATGGTGTGACTGATATATTAGTATTCGCTAAGATATTAGTAATATTGAAAGGATTCGTGGATTAGTAATCCGGCGAACTGTAATATGCTAATATTTCATATTCGCCTAATATCTGTAACGGGTATCCAAAATGAATCGGATAATATCATTCGATCTTCGGAATAGTTCGGATTCACTAGATTGGCGCTCGTTCGGATTCGTGAAAATATTAAAATATTTTCACGATACGCCGCGTCGTACGTACGAATGAGACAGGCGTATTTCCTGCAGTATGCTGTTGTTTTAAGGTTCAAATTACAGTGAAATATTAGTTAATACTGATATATTAGTTAAGATATTTTCCTGCCGTATCAGTGTCAGATCTTATTACTGTTACTTTAAGGTCCAAATTACAGTGAAATATTAGTTAATAATGACATATTAGTTAAGACATTATAATATTTGAAAGTGAATATATTAGTATCACCTAATCTTGAGAAATATCGGTACTAACCCATCTCTACAGGTTAATTTAAAAGTGTTTTGGCGTATTAATCAACAAATAAACTTTATTTGTAATCAAGATTAGTTCAAGATCTAACAGTTTAGATAATAATTAAAAAAAAAAAACGTAAATATCAATTAATAAAACATATTTTTCGTTAACGACCAACTCATGATACCAGCGCTTTGGGCATACCCAAAGCGCTGGTATCATTTTTATTTATTTTCGTAAATTTTAGTGTTGATATCTATGATCTCAAAATAAATCATATGATGTGAATGTGAAATATCCTAAACAATATTTAAAAAAAAATTAACATAGCTGTAAATTTGATAAAGAAATAAATTATTTAAAAATTTCGAAAAAAACTACGTATTACTTATGAAAAAAAAATATTAATATTTATGTAAATAAATATTTTTGTACTATAATATATGTTGTTTATTTTTTTCCGTATGTATATGTTTACCAATTATATAAAAAAATATAAAAAGCATAAGCGATGACCTATGCTTTTTATATTTTTTTTTATATAATTTTTGAATTAAAAATCCTCGACTAACAAATACATATTTTTCTCAAAGTGTCGTGTTACACCTGAATTATTTCGTAGCTTAAGCCATTTAAATTAAACAATTCTCATACCAGTTTATTGCAGTGCTCAAGGCCTCTTAAAAAATATACGCTTTACAGTATCTGATTCAATCCAAGCAACTCATAAATCATTTTTGTGACCACGGTCCACCGGAACGAACTCGGAACGTGTGCGCGTAACGGTCCGTGTTTTTTTAGAAAAAAATGCGAAAATGGCTGGTGGTGTGAGCGGTCATTAAAAACTAAAATTAGAACTAATTTGTAACTAAAATGTAACTTTGTGTTATTACACATTTTAGCTTTGCTTACGTCGATAAAAAATAATGAGATTCAGCGTTGCCTACAAAGGTGGCTCAAGAAAATATATGGTAACGCATAAGAATGATAATTATATAAACAGAAACACAAAAAATATTGCAACGTCATGAAAATATCGTTACAATAATCAACCTTATTTTTGTACGCTATGATTTAATTCTATTGCTACTATTGTTCCGCTTTATCGACGACAACTCGTAAAATTATGTTAGGCCCTTAGAAATATCCCCTATAAGTTAAGACGTTTTCGTAACACGACGCATGCGTACGTTGACTGTGATTGGACAAAATAAGACCACATATTCATTTCTATTCTTATCTTATTAGCCACTTTTAAAGTCGTAATCTTGAATCTGTTTATTTGTGATCGAATGTCACAAAATAACGAATTTACGTTGACATTTTGATTTGTCAACTAGATCTCTCTTTATCAATTTACTATTTATTTGAGTGAGTCCAGGGATCGTTTTGCAGGTGCTAATACGAATATAATCACACAACAAAGACGTCATATATACTGACGTATGAAATTGTCGGATGTGTCCTAGAACCTCAGAATTAGTCAACTAAAGCACAGAATACTGGAGACTAAAAGAAGTAAATCTAAAGCCATTAGGCTTATTAGTGAAAATACTTTAATTTATTTTATTGTCTAGCTTGATTAATATAAAATTTTATTTACTATAAACGTTTTAGTACGGACCTACTTTGCGTTTCAATATTTTTGGGAACGTTTTAAGCGTTATCAATATAGGTACTAGTAAATTATGTTTAGATTTTGTTCTTACACGTCAAAGATCACCTCTAATACAATAACATATTTTTTGGTTGAAAATACGTAAATCAGGAAACAACGTTTATCGATAAAACATAAATGTTACTTTCTGGACATCCTTAATAATGTTAACACGGCAGCCATATTGTGTCTATAAATGACACGTTTTTTCTGTAGCTATTTCATGTCCATATATTTAGAGGTCAATGACATTAACGAATAGGAAGATGACGCCTAGTGTTGCCATATTTTGTCACTTATTCTAATATAACACAATTGAAACATATTCTTTTGATGAATAAAACCATTACAAACAAGTTAAATCATTACATTCGGCCATCCGGGAAAGTGTGACTCCCGGCACACTACTCAATTCTAAAATTAACTTTTCCGTAAATCCTAAGGGCATCAATTAGGAAATATTAAAGATGCAAAAGTACAACAAGTTAAATCATTGCCTTCGCCCAAACTATAAGTCGACACAAATATATTTTTTTTTATGAGGAAAAAAAAAATTTGCTTGTACACAATCCTAACATTCAATAACTTACTAATCATAATCATAATTATTTAAAAACAAGTAATAATACAGTGTTATTTATATCTTCTATGAAAGCAAAAAGTAAGCAGTTTTGCTACATAATTTTATTTTAATTTATATTATACGTTATATAAAATTTATAAAAATTATACATAATACTTTATTTTACTTTGGTGTTACGTACTTTATTAAGCGTATTACTTTCTATACTCTGTATTATATATTCTGTTGATCCATAGTAAATATAATTTTAAACAAAACATTATTTTAGTTTTATTTAAGTTGTAATATATTATATTTGTAGTAATAGTAAACGTAAATATAAACAAAACTTCACTTCAGCTTGTAATCTGCATCTATTTTAATATTATAAATACGAAAGTTTGGATGTATGGATGTTTATTACTCAATCACGCCAAGACTACGGATTTGATTGAAGAGAACGGATTTGAATGAAATTTTACTAATTATAAACTATACACTTTGTATTCTACATATTTTTTTACACTCTCATTGTCTCACTATAACTCATTGCATCGATAAAATTAATATTCTAAAAATCTATAAATTATATAAGATTAATTTACAAATGTTTGACCAATTTTACTTCATATACCTAATTATATATTTTTTTCTGAAAGTCAATTACATTATATGGTTTTACTCATTCTAACCTAAAGTGTACCAATTTTAGTTTCTTACTACTAAATCCTACATTACATTGTTAAACATATCTCATAAAAATTTGTTTTACCTTAGGTAATTATTTATTTAAATATTAATTTACATTTAATTATATAATATTAAATTATTTATATATTATTTAATCTAATTATTAATTTCTTTATAAAGCAAGTCTAACAAGTAACTAACGACACTATATATACATATACTTACATTTCCACTAACTATTATTTTGATATCTGACTAGATATTGACATTTTTACAATTTAAATAGGTATTCTTTTACAGAGAATGAGAAATTAGCCATTTATGCATTTGTATTTTATACCGGTTTATAGTTAGCTATTTCATTATGCTTGGTAATTGATAAAAGAAACAATGTACATAGATATAATTTTTTTTTTTTTTTTACCATGACTATGTTGTAGTCTATTATACTATGGCACATAGGGCTTGCTTGCTTGTCTGTTATTTGTACTAAATTGCGGGTTGATTTTAAAATATTTAGTGTGTTCTTAAAAAAACAAGTTGCTCTAATGTATCTACATACAAGGAAGTTTTAATATTCTCAGATTTAAAAATAGGCTTAAAGTTTGTTTTTGTGTGATGTTTCATGTTACATATAGCCCTAACTCATTCTTTTGTGCTGTAAAAGCATTTACCCATCAAATCCAGAGTCACCTCATATAAGCAGTCCATAAGAAAATACTAATGAAACATATCCAAAGCCTGTTATTGCCGTTTCCTTATATATTTATATCTAATTTTACGGAGAGCAAATACAATTTAGTCTTAAGTGTTACAAATATTGTCGACTTGTTATTTCTTTGATCATCTATATTATACTTCTATAGGATTATCAAATTTATATTAAATTTCAATTGTAATAATTTTGCCTTTCCTTCATGTTGTTTGTAAATTATTTTTCATTTGACTAATTATTTCATTTAAAGTTATAAGTAACATTGTTCATTAATATTTATTTAATTTAATAATTTAAAGCTTTATGTACACCACAATCAAGTAGCATTTACATAACACTTAAAATAAGCGCACAAATAGAGGGTCTTATTGCTAAAGAGTGATTCTTCCAGACAACGAGTGGCAATATTCATTGCTTGCAGATTTGGGTGCACAAATTACAATACAGATTTAATAAACATATGTTACATAGAGAGAAATAAGTGCCACAATATCTGTCTTACATGTCAACATAAATTAATCTATATATATTTATAAAAATCAATGCCATTTTTCGTTGTGATAAAATAACTCAAGAACGGGCTCACCTATCCAAACCAAATATTTAAGCTTTATTCGGACTGTTTAGTAGATGGTTTATGTGAAGTTTGCACAAAATCGGTACAACGGTTCTTCATTTATCACATTTTCTTTGTAACAAATGAATTCAATAAATGACGATACGTCGCGAAGCATGTAACAGGCCGCTAGTATAATATATAATAAAATAGGAGGCGCCTTCTTAAGACATTTGTTAGACGTCAATCGTAGCTAAATTTTGAACAGACATAAATACGAGAATGTATACAACAGTACGTCAACAATAAAAACCTAATTACAATTAGTGTCAATTTGCCTATATAATTTGCCACACTTTTGACATTGATATGAGCATTTGCTCATATGTACGACTACACGTTCAATGCCTAACGCCACGTCTATTAGTATTATGTAGTCTGTGATATATATTAACATTGACAGTAATGTTAATTAGGTTGTTAGTACCAGTCATAAATGGCCTACATCGTACCCTTAAGTCAATCTCAGAAATAAATTATCGTTTACTAATTTCTGATTTTACTCCCAAGTACCTAAACGTGTGATTTTACTATTACAATAAATCTACCTATAATACGCATACTACATATGATAAAAAATCTAGTATTTATAAATACTACAGGAACATGAAATATCAATCGAAATTAATACTTAGTCGTACAAAGAGTGACAACTGATAATTGTCAAAAAAATCATGAATTTAACTAAACATAATCCAATGTGAAGTAACGTCATATTATTAAAAACATTTTATTTCATACATTGAGTAACAATCGAGATTAATTGGCTGGTCAACTAGTGTAATTTGACATCATTCTAGCATTTCCCGACAATAAATAGTAACTACGTCTTTGAATCTTCTTTTTACACTCGATATTATTGGTGTCGATTTTCTTACATTTCCCACGATTACTCCGATAGATAAGGTTCTTTTGGGACTTCCGCCTGCGATCTGTTTCGACTTTGTCTCGGTGATTGACAACGACGACATCAGCTCTACAGCTTTCTGGATCTGACTTCCAGTAAGAGATAACGGCGCTTTATATTCAGACGCCGAAGAATCCGCCCTTGCTGAAATTTAATATTGATAACAGTACAAACTCTTTATTACATCCTCTTGTCTATGTACGTGTGTGTTGTGTTTGCAGCTCTGAATATGTCCGCGTGGACGGCATTAAAGTATGTGTATATGTAATTGGAATGACTGTAGTTAAGAATAATGCATTTTCCTATAAGATCAGATATTGTCATAATGAACTATACAACCAAAAAAACTTTGAGGCTTTTTATCAGTCAATTCGTCTTATATTTTGTTTACTAGGAGTAGGCGATACAAAATGTATAGATATTGAAACTGTACATCGTTACGATATTGTAAATCGGATATTAGTCTAAGCTAGAACTACCTATATATTGACGAAACGCTATATTGTAAAATATTTACTGAATCTTGCAACGAGACAAAATGACGCGACAGCAGAGTGGGTGCGCCGATAAACTAAAATTGCTATATTATCAGACGGATACTAATATCTACGATTCCAAATCTTACGCCAATTGCGTATTGAATGGTTTTCGAATAAAGCTCGTCGGGTTTATCTGAAAGTATCCATCAATATATAATTTCATAAAATATATATTTTTTGATATCCGGTATCAAATATAATAAAATAAAAACATAATAAAATCGTAGGAAGGCAAAACTGTACATTGAATATTTTTTTAAAAGAATACTTGGGACGTGATTGGGGTACAATCGATATCGAAGCCAAAAATATAGTTTTTAGAATTTTTGTCTGTTTGTCTGTTTGTCTGTATGTCTGTTTGTCTATTTGTATGTCCGGGGTAAACTCAAAAAGTACTGCATGGATTTACTCCAAATTTTTCATGAATATTACTAATAGGTCTGGTCAACATATAGGCTACATTTTATCACACTATCACCTATGTGGATGAGCTGTGCGGATTAAACGAAGTCCGCGCGGATGAAGTCGTGGGCAACAGCTAGTCAATTATAAAGTTTCGATTTGATGTCCATGAATAATCACATTACCCAAACCTTCTGTTTATGTAAGTTTGACCGTATCTCATTTTGCTGTAATCATTTTTAGTGGCTGACGTTTGTTGAACGCCGTGAACATAGGATCTTTCGTACATGGTACATTACTTTTAAATCGCTTACCGCCACACTTAAATTCAAATTTCTCTCTAGTATGCATAAATGAAATCTTTGAGCTGCTCATACGGACTATCCATTGCTTTACATCATTCTAATTTTGTCTCCTCATCTACGATGCACGCCTTGCGAATGGTTTCAGTTAGTTCGCCAAGCTAAGCACACCCAAATATTTCATTTGTAATCTCTCGAAACACACCTACATAGTTTCGGCTCTTTCTCTAAACAAGCACACCTACATGGCTTATTTTCAGTATATCTCGAAACACACCTACATGGTTTCGACTTTCTCTAAACAAGCACATCTACATGGCTTATTTTCAGTATATCTCGAAACACACCTACATGGTTTCGGCTCTTTCTCTAAACAAGCACACCTACATGGCTTATTTTCAGTATATCTCGAAACACACCTACATGGTTTCGGCTCTTTCTCTAAACAAGCACACCTACATGGCTTATTTTCTGTATATCTCGAAACACACCTACATGGTTTCGGCTCTTTCTCTAAACAAGCACACCTACATGGCTTATTTTCAGTATATCTCGAAACACACCTACATGGTTTCGGCTTTTTCTCTTAACAAGCACACCTACATGGCTTATTTGTTAATATAATTATATATTTATCCACATTTAGTGAAACATCTAGTTTGTTTTCTATTACCGTCACAAATTAATGATTGGCGCTATAATCAATGTTTGTCTCCAATCGGAGTAAATTTCTTTGAATAAAAATTAAATATATATAATGTTCTGCGATGTCTACAATATTAAAATATTTAAAAGCTGATGCAGTTGCCATACCAAAATAAAAACTGTATCAAGTTGTGTAAAGTTATATCTTTTCAAATATTAGATTGTTTACAATTACTAGTAAACAGATTGATTTCAAATTGATCTCAAAAACTGAGTCAAATAACGTAAATAGGATTTACTCATTTTCTTTGCTCAATTCGTTTGGAATTTATCAACGATATATTTTTTTTTTGTTAAAAATTAATACATGACTGACATTATTTCGTTGTTTTCCATTCAATCAATTTTGAAGTTAATAAAAGGTTTTAGAACTCAATTGAGTAGAGTGCTATTCAAAAGATCAAAATCGACGATCGTTTTGAAAATATACGACTGCGCAAAAACTGAAATACTCTAATTTTTTATAAGCTGCTCAAAAATCTATGCTTTGGTATAGAACACACAAATATATTTTACTTTATACTGTAAAATTGAAATAACTTATTCCATCGAGCATACTATTTCACGTAAAGCAGGACACAACTATATTATTAAGACAATTGAAGTTATGTAATTTTCAAACGGTCGAAATGCTTTTGTATGTACTTTGAGTTTGCTATTAATATTAATTTTTAAAACAGTAACTCGGTTCTCAGAAATACTTATCAAACATGTGGGTAGTTTTAACAAAATACTATTACATTCCATCGGATGATACTGCGGCTACGATCATGTATTGTTTGTGGCTAGAAGTGACATGTAAATTATTTTAAATTTTTATTATCATTTTTTTTGAAGATTTGATTAATTATTGTAACAAATAAACTCAAATGCTATCTTTGGGCATAAATTAATCATGTTAAGGGTGTATAAAATAGATATAGGAATAACACGATCGGAGAGTAGCCCCGACCACGTGTTGAACACAGGATGGGTACAGGAATAACACGATCGGAGAGTAGCCCCGACCACGTGTTAGGTACAGGATGGGTACAGGAATAACACGATCGGAGAGTAGCCCCGACCACGTGTTAAGGTACAGGATGGGTACAGGAATAACACGATCGGAGAGTAGCCCCGACCACGTGTTAAGGTACAGGATGGGTACAGGGATAACACGATCGGAGAGTAGCCCCGACCACGTGTTAGGTACAGGATGGGTACAGGAATAACACGATCGGAGAGTAGCCCCGACCACGTGTTAAGGTACAGGGATAACACGATCGGAGAGTAGCCCCGACCACGTGTTAGGGGTACAGGATGAGTACAGGAATAACACGATCGGAGAGAAGCCTGAGTAGTAAAGGATGGACATAGGAGTATATTTATTCTTTTGATGTAATCACAATTACTATAGCGCATGTTCTTTTAAAATAACAATTTCTAATTCTAATCTAATTTATTTCAATTCTCATTTGACATTAATTTTTAAATCTATTCTGACTTCTTTTTTTTTTGAGTTTTATTGATTTTAAAAGTATTTAAACGTAATTTGTAATTTTATATAAAAATAAATATATTTTTTTTTCTTTTTGCACGCCATTTATTCGGCAAAGCAGGCTCAAAGTACTTGTATTTATTATCACATGTAACCCTGATTTATTAATATGAAAAATGTACAATTTTGAATTTTTAATTATTTTATGCTATCGCACATTTTAATAGAAGTGTTTTACCTGAAATAAAACACATATTAAATACTTACCTTATTTGAAGCTTACTAGATTGAGAGTGGCCCTCATTGTTTCCCGCCTGCGCCTACATCTCTTTCGCTCTTTTGGTTACCTCCGATCTATCTGTCTCGCTCACACATTTGCCCCCACCAGGCAGCACGGCCGTGTTTAGTCTCGGTCGTGTTCTACTGATCATTGTGTCGAAAATCACACCAGGCAGGAATTAAACTGTAAGCTTCAAATAAGGTAAGTATTTAATATGTGTTTTATTTCAGGTAAAACACTTCTATTAATCACTTGACCATTATTTGAAGCTTACTAGATTGAGACGTGTTTGTTATCGCCTGGTGGGGAAGGACGCCAATGTGAGGGATAGAGAGAGAGAGAAAAAAAAAGGAAGATATAGTGTTGATTAAAATATTAATCATTTCTATATAATATACAATCAAAATTATTTTTAAACATAATTACTATGAATCGATAGATGTGTACAAGAATGTTAGTTTTAACTTAAAATTATATCAATTATATTATCATTAGTGAAAATAAATTTTTTTTTCCTCGATAGTTATTACGTGATTTTAACATAGAATTATAATGTGTAATAATTGTATCTTATAACGTTTTAAAACAACAGACAATCAAAGATATTAACCTTTTTAGGTGGTTGGATTAAATACTTCAGTGACACTATCATTACAATTAGATGACCTCACCTCTTTACAGTAAAACCGAGTAAAGGTAGAGCGCGATCTCCAATTACCTCTAGCCAGGATTTCGTCTAAGGGTAAATTGTTAGACCAGTTTTTTTGGATGCCACTGCTGAGCGTATACTGCCTGCCGAGGCAAATACTCCTGCCTCTACAAGCAATGCCCATCCTGCGATAACAGTGCGGGACGCAGGCTTTGGTTGCCCTTTAATGTTAAGAAAGAGATTTGAACATCCTGATTGACGTTTTCCCTCTAGCAGGGACATTGTACGTTTTACCCAAAATACTGGGTCTAAATTTTTATTTGTAGGATTAGGAGACAATCTCCAGCCAGATTGTCTATATGTAGCAGTATCCGTTTTCGATCCAAATCTAGGCCAGAGTATCAAACCGCCGTCGTCTTCGGACACGTGTTTTTGATCTACAGATAGCAATGTTAAATCATGCACTCTTCGGCCAGCACAGAGTAATAATAACGTGGCTGTAGCAAAAATATTATTATCATCAACAGAGTAATCGCTTAAGTATTGGGCTAGTTTATCTATATTCCATGTGGTAGATTTTTGCGGTACGGGCTTTTTTAAAGAAATTGCTTTCAGTATATGGCGCACTAGCACATGAGAACTTATTGTATCAGAATTATCAATGTTACTTAAAGTTGACACTACTGATTTGTGTAGTAAAATAGTATTATAGGCCAGGCCATTCACAATATACAAATCGGCTAAAAACGGGCTAATATTGGGCCTGTTGGCTGTAACGGATTCAATTTATTTTCTTTTGTCCATTTTAGCCACCTATTCCAAGCTACCATATATGTTTTTTTTTTTTTTTGTAGAGGGACGCCAAGAATCTTGTAAAAGTTTTATTTGAGATTCTGTCCACGTTGTCAAACTATTTGACCACCCCCACATACAGTCCATAACTCTAATGTCATCTCCAGAACATTCGGTGGTGGTAGGCCGGTCACTGCATCTATCAGGTGTACCTGAAGTTTCTTGATTGTGGATGGAGCCTTCAACGCACGGCTTTTTAGATCCGGTAACCAGAACACTCTCTCCCACCTCGGAACTACGAACAGAAACACGCCTGTGGCCGAGTTGAGGTGTTTCAGTACTCTGGGTATCAGTTAAGGCGGTGGAAACACCCAAGCCAGGGGATAGTTCCAAGTTTGGGAAAAGGCATCGTGGTAAATTGCATGGGTATCGTTCTGATCTAGGGATACATAATTGCTCACTACTTTTGCTTGTTCGGACGCAAAAAGATCTATCACTGGAAACTGGTGCCGTGAAAGATGATCCGCATGGCTGTTGTATTTGCCCGGTATGTAATGAATTTTCAATTTGATTTGATGGCGATCTAACAGGTTGAAAACTCTTTTGGTTATCTTCATCAATGGTACGGACCTGGTTCCTCCTTCGTTTCGTAAATATGCTACTACCGTCCTGTTGTCGCACTGCGCTAGTGCCGTTGACTTGCTTAAAACTGGACCGTGTAATACTATGGTTTTTAATACGGCAAGCATCTCTTTCTGATTGCAATGCAGATTCTGTTCTTCTTCCGTCCAGGGACCCGACAAAGTGTAACCGTCGAGCTGACACCCCCACGCTATATCCGATGCGTCCGTGGTTATGAAATGTGATGGTGCTTGATCGTGAATCGGTGAAGCCCGATGACAGTTTCGAAGCCACCATCTCAATTCCTTTCGCACCTCTGCAGGTAGAACATATGTGCGGGCATGTGTTTCCTTTAATATTTTGTTTAGAAAAACTTGCATTTCTCGAAGATGAAGCCTGCCTCTGGGTACTGCAAAACTTGCAAAGTTCAATTTGCCCACGAGACTTTGTAGGCATTTTAGAGAGGTTTTTCCTTCGTGTAACAGATGCGAGACCCTTACTTTCAGGTCTATCTTTTTCTTCTTTGGCAACGATTGTTGGTTTAGCCAAGGGTTCCAACGAATACCCAAAAATACGAGGCTTTGGCAAGGGATCGACACAGATTTTTCTAAGTTTGTCCGAAAACCTAGGTAGTGCATGCGTTCTAGCACTATGTGAACATGGGTTTGCAGTATCTGATAGTTCTGATGCACTACCAAAAAATCGTCCAAAAATACGATTATTCGAATGCCTTCTTGCCTCAATGTTTGGGTGACGCAGTTGGTTAGAGATGCGAACACTTTGGGCGCTGTGCTGAGACCAAATGGCAGGCAGGTCATTTGCAGTAGTTTTCGCTGATAAATCAGTCTCAGAAACCGTCTGTGCGACTGGGCCACTGGCAGATTGAAATAAGCCTGTGAAAGGTCCACTTTGCATAGCCAGTCTTTTGGTTGCAGAAAGTCCGGTACTCGGTGAACATTTATTAGCTTGAACGGTTCCGTGAGTACATATTCATTTAACTTTTTCAGATTTAGGATGGGCCGGTTGGTTCCGTCGCCCTTCGGGACCAGAAACATTGTTGATAAGAAACTTGGAGCAAATGGAACAACCTTTAGCACTTTTTGAGTTATCATTTGCGAAATGACTGTAGTCATCGCCTCTGATTCTTTCGTTTCTAAAGGAGCTTTTGCATCGGGTACAACAAGCGGTGGATTTATGGCAAAGGGTATGCGATAACCCTTTATTAAACAAAGTAAAATATCTGGCACTCCAAGGTTCTGCCATCGATTGACGTAATGCTTCAACTGTCCCGCTATGAAGTAGTCAGTATCTTTTCCTTTTACTCGCATTCTGCAAGTCATTGGTTGCGTTCCGTTTTCTGTTGTTCTTATCCTCTTGTTTGTTTGCTCGAGGTTGGTTTCCTCCGCGTTGGCGAAAGGAACTTCGAAAATTTACATTAGGTGCACGTGCACCATAATTTTTGTTACCAGTTCCCTGCGAGGGACGGTTATATCCAAAACCTTGTATTGAATGGCCATGCCCACAGTCCTGCGAGGACAGGGTAGGATATGGTACAGTGCAGCCCTTATGCTGTACACCCTGCGAGGGTGTAACAAAGTTTGCTAGTCCCTGCGAGGGATAGCCAGTAACTTTTTTACTAAATGCTTGTGAAGCAGTTTTATAGCTACTAGTTTTTTGTGGTGGTAAAAATGCCTTTTTAAGACCACCTATCTTTTCTAAGGTTGATGTCAAAATATCAGAATTGAAGATATGTTTGTTTGAAGGTGGGATTCTACGCAACGTAGATTTTATTAAGGAATCACGAGAAAAACGTGATACGGCATATCTTCGCATTTGCACTATTTCCGCGCGATGACCGCAAATAAGTTGCAATAAGTCAGAAGATACTTTATAGTATGCTCCTTCTGAAAATATTTCGCAAAGCTTTCCTTGTAATTGGTCTGGCGTAATATTTGGTATGCCATTAGCCCAAGAAATTAGATCCGACATTCCAGTTTGCAACGCCTCTCGTTGCTTGAGCACACAAAAAGATAAGGCGCCGTAGGCTTTATCAGCGTAAACCAAATGTCGTTGAGTGTAAAAAGATCTGATTTCATAATTAATCTCTAAGTCTGTAAAGCCAGGGGTATGATTGTATAGTTTTTGTACCTCTGAATATCTTACATCACACCATTCACTTTTGTCAAAATGTTGAATTTCCTTTAATAGATGAAGGTAACTATCTGGTGTCTTAGGAGTAGAAGGTTCGTTTAATTTGACCTGAATATCAAATTTAAATTGTGAGTCAAGCTGTGACTTTTCATCTTCTGCTTCATAATTACCTAATAAGCCATAATCTTGGTTATCTAATAAGGAGATTTGATCATCGTCACCAATAACACACGAGTCTCTGCTGAGCAGCAAGGTATAGTTGTAGGTTGTATATTGGGGTACATTCTCCCGCTATCGTTAAATTGTTTGCGAAGTTCTTTTACTTCGGCAGATAATTTTTGGAGTAAATCGTCTTTGCGACTAAGTTTGCCCCTCCCTTTTTTACGATAGTGACGACGATCTCGTTTCCCTTTATGAGAAGAGTCAGTAGAAGTAGTAGATGAAGAAGAATTTAATTTATTACTACCTTCACTAGACGAGGATGAACTGGTACGTCGCCGTGGTTCGTGGCCCTTTGTGGGTCCTTTAGAATTAAAGCCCGATGGTCCCGGCACGGCTAAGTTAACGAATTCACTTGGCTCCATCACCCTGAGCACCAACTAGGCATAATAGTAGCAATTGTTTTATTAATTATGAATGTGTTACAGTTATAGTTACTATAAATATTAATTCGTGTAATACTTAACGTTAAGGATGTTTCACATTTGTTTCGATGAATAAACTATATTCTATTAATTCTATATTCACGTAAAATAAGCAAAGATTTTAACTTATTCATAGACACAATTAGAAATGATTTGAAGGTATATAATAATCCAGTATCACTAAACCGAAAACCAAAAACTGGGCGTAGAATTGTTTTATAGTGATTACATTTAAATTATAAACGGCGAAAGAGGATTTCGTTATAAAGGGTTACGTAACTTTTCCAAATAGATAAATGCGAAATTTACTTACGGTTTTGATAAAATATAACACTGAACACTCTTACTTATATTGATAACACTGAGCACTTTTAATTTTATGTTTAATAATGACAATAATTTCTTAAAAATTTTTAATAGTAGTTTTGACGACTACTGCACTCGGCGGGAAACAAGACGCCAATGATCAGTAGAACACGACCGAGACTAAACACGGCCGTGCTGCCTGGTGGGGGCAAATGTGTGAGCGAGACAGATAGATCGGAGGTAACCAAAAGAGCGAAAGAGATGTAGGCGCAGGCGGGAAACAATGAGGGCCACTCTCAATCTAGTAAGCTTCAAATAATGGTCAAGTGATTAATATGCTTTTTAATAATCTACTCCCGTAATATATTTCTAATACATAATACATTATTGTATATAAGTGCTGGATTACCTTTGAAGACTTGTGGGCACACAGGTTACTTCCACGTCTGATTTTTCGTGAATAAAATATAATACAAGCTTGATATTTCTTTAATGTACTTCTTGCAGACTATTTTAACATTACAATTATAGACTTGAGTGTTCACAAGTTGTCGAGCTCATGGCTCAGAACCGTCTGTCGCTGAAAATGAGGTATCTCATATCATAAGCCCCACTACGCGCCATCTTGCCGCGTTCTGTCCCGCCGTTTAGCTTTTACAACATTAACGAATAGGAAGATGACGCCTAGTGTTGCCATATTTTGTCACTTATTCTAATATAACACAATTGAAACATATTCTTTTGATGAATAAAACCATTACAAACAAGTTAAATCATTACAGTAGTAAACATTTAGAGATTAAAAACAAACAACTTTCATCAAAGAAATTTGTATGTGGTTTTTTGAAAATTTGCATTATTCATTCAAAGAATATTTTTCATATAAAAAGGGAACCATAAAAGGTCTAATCTATATATGGTATAAAAACATTGTAATGACTAATAGCTCTGTTAAGTAGATATAGGTATAAGAAATAATGTTGGTGTAAGTGTAGACATATATTTAAGATATTTATCGTTTAACGTTATAGTTCAAACGTAATTATTGATCAATCGTAATTATTGACAAATAGTCAATAATTACGATTACTGCTATAATTTATTAGGTTTATATATGATAACTGCTATAATTTATTAGGTTTATATGTATGATTTTCAGTCGCTAGTAATTATTAGTATACAAATATGTGGTAAAATTATTGCATTAAAACATAGTAATTATCTGTTAGGTTTTCATTTAATAAAGTAATATTTTGCCCGATATTATAAATGTGCGAACTTGTTTTCTTGCACTGGCATCCCTAAATTTCAAAAACGTCTGTTAAATATTTTTAACAGACGTTCACTTTGGAATAGATACTCGAAGAAGCATGACGTCCCGAACAGTTGGCCTCCATTGATATCATTCTTGAACGTGCATAAATAATTTAAGGTAATGTATTTGATAAATTATATTTCATTATATATTATATATAAGTATAAGGATAAATAGAATGTAGAATTAAAGAATAAAATAACGTTATTAGAATTATGAACAATGTGAAAAGAAAATACAAATGTAATATAAATTGATTACGTAGTTTCAATTAGTTAAGGCAGCTCTTAATATTTAATACAAGGGCGGAACCTGGCCGTTGCCATAGCTACTAAATTATATTCTCTCATGCACCACTTTAATTGCCAAATACAGGGTTCTGCCTACAATTCAGAAGTGTCATACCCCACGCTTATAAATGAATTAATTGTAAATATTAATAATTGGTAATAATACTAATAATATATAATGTGACATTCTCTCGTATGGTTAGTAAAAAGTAGACTTATTATAACTTTGCACACGCGTGCATTACCGGATTTAGAAATCTGTAAAACTTTTGTTTTATAATATTTTGCACACGTGCATTACCGGTGAAGTATGGTGATTTAGAAATATGTAACACCTTTGTAAATATTATAATATTTTTGCGCCGTAACCGTTTTATATGAAAAATATTTTATTTTTCTATGTTCTGTTAAAGCACCAAATATTATTTTTAAAACGATATAATTCACTATTTTTTTTTTAAGACAATAACAGTTAATTTATTTTCTCCCCTTTTTCTACTGGTCCCAAAAAAAAACGGACGCTGATAGGACGGAGGTATGAAGAATATACTATGCTTTGTCGCTTTAAGTTTCAGATAATGCGACGTCGTTGAAGATCGATGAGTTCTCTGAAATGAATCACTCGTAACAGTGGAGTGGTCACAAGAACATGAAGGTGTTGAATAAGAAATAGTTGCAGTCCTAATAAGTGCTGTTGCTGTCACCAGAGACCGTTTTCCTCGTGTAAGCAGAACATCTTTTGCTACGGATATGAAGTAGAGCATGAGTGGAGAGGTAACTTACTTTGATGATTTAACAAGGAGGATCATTAAGAAACAGTCAGAATTCTCAATAAGGTGGTTGTGAAGCTGCGAACTGCGAATAGAGGTGACATGTAGGAACACTAATGCCTTTAGATATTTTACTTCCATAAATTAAAACTCCAATCGGTGTCAGTAGGCAATCGTCACCGCCCAGTATTTGTTTATCTAACCGCCGCCTTTATTACGTTCAAATTAGGATAATAAATAAATGTTTTGTTTAAAATTAAGACTTTCCGTAGATTGGCATAATTTGATACAAAAGACAGAATTCTTTTAAATTTAGTTAGAGGGTAAAGTAACTATGATGATCTCGTGTAACATGTTAGTGTCGTTTTTCTCAGACAGAGTACTTATAGACGATGATTCTGGTTATATCAGGAAATCAATATGTTTAATTGCTGTCTTATGATAATTAAAAAAAAATAGGAAACGGAAACAAATAATATATTTTTAGTAACTATTCCACTAGAAAATCTTGATTGAACCCAGAATAATCAGATTTATTGTTTTTCCCGTTTAACCTTCTTATAGAGCAATAGTTATAGTTAGTCATAATTTTAAAATGTGCTGCTAAAAGCTGATTTTCAAAACAGGCGTAACGGGTGCCTTTTTTTTGTTTGCGAATAAAAATAACATCATAAAAGAAAAAAAAACTTACAATTCCGCCAAACCGTTAGCAGTTTATCGGCAGACATATTGCTCTCTTATATATGACATTATTTTAGTTTTATAATATAATTTAACACTTCACTTTTCACTTCTACTTAATTTGGTTTTCTCTATTTAAATAAAAAACTTATAACATGGTAGTTAAAATATTCCATACGCAATAACTTCTAGCAACTACCTTCACACAACAAAAATATTATGTAGTTAGGCAAAAAAAAAAAAACTAATATTTTTCTTAATACTGCAACTCTGACTGAAGCACACCTGTGGGTTTTTAGATTTTTTTATCTGTCCTTAAGACTTGCGTGCACTCTATACTAGCCACATTTTACTGCATAGGTGCTCAGTGGTATATAAGTGATTAACAATGTCAAGTACATTTTTGGATCTATGAGTTCTAATGTATCATGTAGTCCGGGGCTTGCTTGACATGGTATTATTACAGCCAAGACTGATTTTAGGTCAGAGTATGAAAGTTCAGTTTACTAATTAAATTACTTGTAAATCTTCTACAATATCTACGTCAGGGTAGCTATTTTTACGAATCAGATTCCAAATTTGATAAAATTGGTGATAGCTAAAAAGAATAGACAAAATTTTAAAATAATAGACATATTGGCAAATTTTTACTTTTGATTCATCAAAGTATTGAAATTATAGTTACAGAGTATATATTTCTGGTGAGATTGAACAGTTGAGGGATAATTCTAATATTTAGGAATGAAACTCGTTTACTGTCAGCGATAAGTACTCTGTGCACCACATTTTAAATATTTGTCTTAAAAGCAACTTCAACCGTGATTCAACTATTATGAAATTAAATTACAATGCATACAATGTTTGTATTTATAGGTCTATTTATAGGTCTCGTTATCTTGTCTCCTTAATAATTATGGAAAGGGATGCCATAAATAGATAGTGTAACGAGCATGAATAGCCATTTAGGTATTTGAAAAACAATTTAGCTACGCTACCACTATTGCCTTGTGACCCGACGGTACAAATTGAACTGCTTTTGGATGGGAGAAAACTAAGCAACGATGGTGTATTGCTACAGAGATTGCGTGAATTTAAAGCCATACCATACCATACCATACCATCTAGTAGTTTTCTTTAGTGTTCAATATATCATAAGAATAAAATATATATAAATACGTTTTTATTTGTAAGGTTGGCAGATGTTTCTTTTACTAAGCCCACAAATATATAATAGTATACTATGTGAGTTCAACATGGTATGGAAGCTTGTTACAAATGTCTGTATGTGGTATATCAACCGGAAGTAAAAATGTCTCGCGTGAACTCCTAGACACTCAATATACTAACTGTAGCATAGTTAATAGTTGTAGTTTGGACAATTTTCACCACTTATGTCATTAAAAGCTGAAAATTGGCTATTGGCCCCATTTCGAATTGCATAGGATTTGTGAAACCTCACTTTCTTTAGATTTGACAGACAATAATAAGAATAGATAGAAATAATAAATAATAGCCTATTATATAATAGACGATAGCACAATAAATAAGTTAATTATATTAGATATAACGATTGCATTAAAGAGATATAGCTGTATAGGAAGAGAAAATTTCATTGGATGAAATAAGGAATAATATTAAATTTAAAATATTAAGAACATAAAAATTTTCTGCAGTACAATGGAGCCTATATTTTAGGTTAAATCCTTAGTAGTATATCGATGGAAACTCCTCGACGTACAATAGAGGACAAAACAAAAATGAAATCTGCTTCTCAAGTAATGACTTTTCATTTGTTTTTAATTAAAATCTGCAACGCGTATTGACCAGTTACAAATTTGTTACTGTGGCTAGTCAACGATTTAATCTCTCGCTATCCCACTACTTAAAATTTGGTTTGGTGCAAAGCCAAAGTAATGATGAAAGGCATTCGGATTCTTCGGATGCGTTATTCTATTAATTAATGCAATTTTTGTACGAGATGTCATTTTTTAATTTTCTTCAGATATGAAGAAAATTAGAGAATAGCTAGATTTTATAAGTCACTCACTATTATTACGTAAGAGGTCTGAGACACACGGGGCTTTACAACTGAAATAGGGGCCTTTCTCCTCGTTATAGCGAAAGAAGTCAAAATAATCATGAAAACTATTTTCAACTACAATGGCTAAAAGGGGGAGTTCTATATACTTTGCATAGATCTCTTTCAAGTATTACAGAATGATGCCAAGTTAAAGCTTAATATTATGTTATGATAAATTTAGTGAAAACGATTGTTTATTTCAATAGTAAAATAAATTAAAGTTAGTATTTAATGAAATACCCTGAGGATGCTTGTGTAAGCGAAACCGGTCGGAAATTAAATATAATATTATATTGTGAAACAGTACAAGTGTGATCAGCTAGCAAATATTGTGTTAAAATGGAGTTTCACCAAGTGCCGACGATAAAAATTGTAGAAGTATTTAATGACTTTCCTTGAATTCATATCAGTAAATAATTAATATAAGAATTAATCGATTTTAATGAGGAAAGGTGAACATAAAAATATTTGAATGTGATATATGGTCGTGATTCGGGAGGATTACGATTAATATGATAAAACTGGTGTAAGACCCGGTGGTTACTGGTGTAAGACTCGGGTGTCGCAACAGTATTATGGGGGATGGTTTATTTAATGTACCTATGTAATTGATATGTATGATACTATGGTTTTGGTTGTGAGATAGGAAAACTCGCTCCACTAACATAGACGGAGGATTACGTAATATACTTTGTAGTTTGGGAGAGTCACAACAGTATATTATGATGAATGGTTATGAAAAAAAATGATCATTAAAATGTATGATTATTTAATTTATTTGGGAAAAATAAGTTAATGTTGTAAAGTAGATACATCTATTTGATAGCTATGAGGCCCTCAGCCTCAGCCGGGAGGACTTAAATATTGTGATCGTATAACATGAGAATAAGAGCCACGGGTGAAATAATTTGTAGAGTATTGAATAGACTCGTATTAAAAATAAATATATGATAGAATCTATATATTTATTTTTATTATAATATTAATCTTGACAGTTATGTATATTCTAGAATCTGCCAAATGTATCAAAAGAGTTTCTGATCTATGTAGTATAAAAAAAATTAATTCTGGATTGTTTATAGAGTTGCTTATTTGATGAGCATTAAAGTTTATTTTAAATTTTTTTTACATCGAAAAATACCAATAAAATGCCAGAACAATTTAAAAAAGGAGGTTGTTTAAAGCCACTTTTGTAATTTAGTGATTGAAAGTACTATGTTTCTTTATAACTTTGAACTCGATTACCCTCACATGGTTTATCGAGTCTGTTGTGACATAAAATTGTTACTAGAGAATAGGAGAACCTTGAATTATATAAAAAATACTATTTCTTTTATTAATTAATTAAAATATTTGACATAGTATAGATTTTTATTGGCTTTATTTCCACATTTTATCACATTGTTAAATGATTTTTTGTACGAGTATATGTACTAAAAATTATTTTTAATTTAATTAACGATTAATATCGTATTACAACTATAAATCATATTGATATAAGCATAAGTTTTGAAAGATCTGAAATTAAATTAAAATATATTTGGTTATAAAATTATATACTTGTTAAATTAAATACATGAAAGAAAAAAAAATTGAAATTGTTTTAAAATTTAACATATATTTTAATTCTATGTTGATTTAATTATTAAATGTACAGCTGCTGCATGTAGATTTCCATGAGGCAACATTTGTAAACAAATATAATATATAATATATATTAATCGAATGAATTGTTATGGAAATGGGTATGAATAGGAAATGTGGTACATTCTACAAACGAGATTGTAACATAAAGACATACAGCAACGCTCTACCTAAAAGTAAACCTTTAGAGATAATTTATTTAATCAAGTGTTGGTTTTATTCATTAAAAGAATATTTCTCATTTGGAAAGGGAAATAAAACGAATTGTGAAAAAAAATTATTAGTATATAAAAATTTATAGTATTAAAACGTTCTAATTCATAATAGCACTGTTAAATGGATATTGATTGTATTGTATTAAAGTAAACATTGTAAGCAAATATAAAAATGTAAGTGTAGACATATTTTAGATATTTTTCGCATAACATTATATTTTAATTGTAATTATTGATCAATCGTAATTATTGATTATTTAACTGCTATAATTTATTAGGTTTGCATGTATGGTTTTAGTCGCTAGTAATTATTAGTATACAAATATGTATCAAATTAGTGCATTAAATCATTGTAATTAGCTTTCTTGTAAATAGCTCCGCTAAGTAGATACTTGTTATTCATTGTATTGTATTAAAGTCATAAGCAAATATGAAAAAATGTTGATCTTAGTGTAGACATACTCAGATATTTTTCACTTAAAGTTATTATAGTTCAATTGTTATTACTGATTATTTAATTGTTTTAAAATATCAGGTTTATATGTATGGTTTTAGGGTTTAGTGGCTAATAATTATTGGTACCTATATAAATATGGATAAAAATTATTGCATTGCAAATTTTGTAAATTCTTGTAAATTTTTGTAAATTTTGTAAATCTTGTAAATTCTTGAAAAAATTCTTGTAAATTATTCCGCTAACTGGATATCCGTTGTATTGTATTAAAGTGGGAAAAAAATGTTGAGTAAGTATATTTAAAGATATTTTTCGCTATACAATATAGTACAATCGCAATTATGGACCAATTATTTGTTATAATATATTAAGCTTATGTGTGGATTCAGTTGCTAGCAATTATTTATTTACAAATATATATAAAAATGTATTAAACATTGTTATTAATATTCTTGCAAATAGCTCTGCTAGGTAGATAAGCAAATAATAAGGAGGCCAAGTGTTAGGTTTTGGAAAAGAGCGTGCATGAGGACATGCACGAGGTCAGGATGGTCGAGTGTTAGGTTTTCATTTAATAAAGTAATATTTTGCCCGATATTATAAATGTGCGAACTTGTTTTCTTGCACTGGCATCCCTAAATTTCAAAAACGTCTGTTAAATATTTTTAACAGACGTTCACTTTGGAATAGATACTCGAAGAAGCATGACGTCCCGAACAGTTGGCCTCCATTGATATCATTCTTGAACGTGCATAAATAATTTAAGGTAATGTATTTGATAAATTATATTTCATTATATATATATATATATATATATATATTATAAGTATAAGTATAAGGATAAATAGAATGTAGAATTAAAGAATAAAATAACGTTATTAGAATTATGAACAATGTGAAAAGAAAATATAAATGTAATATAAATTAATTACGTAGTTTCAATTAGTTAAGGCAGCTCTTAATATTTAATACAAGGGCGGAACCTGGCCGTTGCCATAGCTACTAAATTATATTCTCTCATGCACCACTTTCATTGCCAAATATAGGGTTCTGCCTACATATCATTTTTGTAAATCTCCCCGCTGTGTAGAAATCGATCGAACTTTATTAAAGAAAATATTAGATGTAAGCAAAAAAAAAAAGGTGTAAGTGTAGATATATTTAGATATTTTTCGCTTAACATAGTTCAATTGATATAATTTGATTGATTATTTATTTGATTAATTATTAAATTGTTATAACATATTAGGTTCATACGTATGGTTTTAGTCACTCATAATTATTAGTGCACAAATATGAAAAAAATGTTACGTCAAAACATTGTAATTAGCATTCTTGCAATGCTTAATATATTTCGCTTATTTTATAGTTCAATTTTAATTATTGGTCAATTGTAATTATTGATTATTAATTGTAATGTGTTGGGTTTAGATGTATAGTTTTAATTACTAGTAATTATTAGTATATAAATAACTTGTACCAGCGGACAACATATAACCTTCCTTTTAAGAATTAAAATGTTCTATGCAATGTAATAAATAAAATAAAATAAATGAAAAAAATAAAACATTCAGGAGGCCAAGTGTTAGGTTTTGAAAAACGAGCGTGCATGAGGACATGCACGAGGTCAGGATGGTCGAGTGTTAGGTTTTTATTTAATAAGGCAGGATTTTGCCCGACATCGTTGTTTGTGCAAATTAAAATTATTTACTCTGGTATTACAGAGCTTGCACAAAAAAACAACAATGGCGGGTAAGACGGGTTGAAAACTCGGGCATTCAGTCTCCTGCATCGATCAGTGTAACACACTTTGGCCTCCGTTAAAAAGTACGATACTATTTGAATAATACAGAACGTGTATAAGCAATTTAAAGTACATGTATTTGTTAATTTATATTATATTTCATCATCACCATGTGAATTAAAAGGTAGAATGTTAAAATTAGACTATAATAATAAGGGTTTTGGTTTAATTTTGTGTTTTGATGAAAATTATCTATTTTTTTACAAATGTTTATTAATTTAACATTAAAATAAGGTCAAAGTTTACATTTTAGAGAAGTGTAGTAACATTATGTCTCAAAATTCACATATTCTCGTTGTCAAACCTTAATACTAGCTATTTAATTCAACCTGGATCGTTCCCGGCGCAAAAGTGCCCATGACACTCGCCGCGTTACCGCGTTGAATTGCGATGGCCAACCTTTGCACCAAAAATGATCCAGAGCGGGAGTCCCCTATGATTTCGCTAAGACTGCATCCAATCTCCCTAATTAGGCACTTTGCCTCCACACTCCAACTACCCAAGGTCTCTACGGCCACTGGAACGAAATGGTACAGCGATTCCAGAGCAGCGTATTTGAGCCTCTTCTTAGCACAAGCATCCTCCTCAGCTGCCTATGGAGAGTGGACAGTGCGACCGAGATGGCTAGCGGCAACAGTACTGACGCAAGTTGCGTCCCATATGAGGCACTTGCCGTTTTTCCATGGCACCAAGGTCAGCCCATCCGGTCTCTTACCATCAGTTCTGCATAGACCTGGAGGCTCAAGCACGCAAGGAACGTTAGCTGAAATTAAGGCTCTACGGATTATGTCATTTAGAGCATGGTGTCGTGGGAACCTCCCCGAGCAACAACAACTCATCGCGTGGTGACCATCAGCCACTACCATGAATCCGCAGGTGCATATATGGGGTTCGCACACCTTGCAGCTCAGGCGAAGAGCTACCGCCACACACAGAGAGTCATCATCAAGTAAGGTGCCCAGGTGGGGTGACGGCAAAGCCTGCAGCCACGCCCCTGACTCTGGTTGAGACACAGCCCGCAGTCTGGCCCGATCAGCTCCTTCCGCATCATTTATCAGTTGCTCTTTAAATCGCTGCATACCTACGTCGTCCCACGCTCGCTGCGTGTGCACTACTTCGGGGCTAGCTGCACCCGAATTGAGAGCCGACCAAGCTATCATAGCATCAGACACAAAAGGAATGCTCCCCACATCACCATTGGAATCAAGTAATACAGTGACAAGGTTCGCAACCCCATGCGCCGACGCCAGGAAAGCAGGCAAGCCCACATCACGCACGCAACGCACTCCTAGACCACCACATCGAATTGGCAGACTCGCCTGCCTCCACTGGGTCCCGTCTAAGGAAACATTGAGAACTGACTCAACAACCGATTTCAGGGCGTCGTCAAACGAGGAGACTTCCTCGGAACAAAGCCACGTAGGGGCGGTCCGCAACATGTACGTAAATTTCGGAAGACCGAAGCACATGCGCAACAAGACAATCGCCACGTGTGCAGAAAGATTTTTAAGACGTTCGTGAGCAGTCAGAAGAAGTTGTATACAAGCAAAAATGGCCTCAGGAACTGCACTTAAAAAAAATTGGAGCTCCCAATAAGTTGAAATTAGGAGACAGTTCCTTGAGATCAGAAAGAAGAGTATTAAAATAAGAAAAATGTGTTCGAGCCTCATGACCGCAGGGGAAAAACTCGCACTTAGAAGGGTTGACCTCCAGACCCAAGACTCTGAGCCGCGGGATAAGGGCCTTCAGATCCTGCAACACGTCTTCCAGTTTATCCCCAATAGTGACGTCATCAAGGTACCACACGTTTAGCGGAGATTTGAGCTAAAGGATGGCTTTATGGATAGCAAGTCTAAACACGAGTGGACCAAGCGGATCTCCCTGCTGGGCTCCCACTTTTGACTCAATCAATTTATTGTGGAAAAAGAGATAAGAGGGAAGTTTGTACACTTGGTTAAGGAAAGGGTAAAGAGAAGGGACTTTTTCCATGACTTCCCTCAACGAAACGTCTCTTTCCAGGGTGTTAAACGCATTGCGAATATCAAGTTTCAGCACAATACAGTCTTCGTTTTCCGAATTCATCACGAAGCTGCGCGTAGCGTGAATGGCAGCCTCGCAGCCGAGACGCGTGCCGAATCCCAACTGGTGTGGTTGTAGATAACCAGCCATATCATCTTTGACAGCGCGGCACGCAAGCTTGGCAGTCAGACGACGAAAGACACTGCCAACGGCGATTGGTCTAAGGCCACCATCTTTTTTGGCCAAAGCAAAGAGCGCGGCGCCGTAAAGATAAGGACAGACCAGAGGGTTCAGCTGGCCACCCAGCAAAAAATTAGCTAGCCTGGTGAGGCTGCCTACAAGGCGTTTTCCGTTGTCCCCCGCTGATACCAAAGTCAACTCCTTCAAGTGACCTGGTCTAATCCCATCTAAGCCCGCCGCTGACCCTGTATAAAAAGAACTAAGCGCCCAAATCACGTCTTCTACAGTGACAGACGCCGCCATGCAAGCCTTGTCCGGTTCTGGTGGAAAATTAAGAGGACGTGATGGACCCGGGTGCTTTAGTTCCAAAGCAGCTAGAGTGTTAGGATCCCGACCGGCGAAAGAGTCGTTCGACATCAAGAAGCGAGCCGCACCTCGCAAATTCCCCTCAAAAACTTTCGCCTCTATGACTTTTTTTGTTGAGCGGGAACTCGGCCCTGGACTAACCATCAGTGCCTCAACATCGTGGAAGTTGCCAGAAGACAAAATATTAGCCTTCACTTTTGACGTCATATTACCAGGCGACTGCTTAGTAGGAATTTGCAGAGCAGTATAAGCGAAAGAAAGAAGGGAGCACCAATCATCTAAGCCATTGTTAGAAACACATGAATCAATTACATCACAGAGCTTCCCGGCCGCCTGATATCGGGCACCCTTGGGTACGTGCCGAAGGACTGGTATATTACCCTTGAGACACGCAAGCCTGTCCAGCGAAGATGTCGATGTTGATGACACTTGACTCCCTAACGAAGAGGAAGGTACTACTATGTCAGCTGGGGGGATCCGTGGAACTACAGAAGAATATCGTAAATCCTTGTGTATCCTCCCAATGTGGACTTTCAAACCGTGCGCCGTGAAAGTACGCATAGAGCACGGGCAGTGGGGGCAAGGTACATGTGTAGCCAGGGTGCTCATGTTGAAAACAATAAATAACAAAAATTATATAAAATAAAAATAAATAACTACAAATATTAACAACGAAATCACAGGTTATTTCCAAGGTTCCAATACAAAATGTCAAATTTAATATACTAAGTAATAGTTATTATTAAACAATAATTAAATGTCTTATAGTTAGCACCTAAAAGAATAATCATACAATATAAAAAAAATTAAACAATGTGAAAGAAAATATAAAATTGTAAAAACTGATTACGTTGTTTTAATTAGAAAAGGCAGTTATTAATATTTAATACAAGGGCGGAATCTGGCCGTTACCCATATTCTCTCATGCACCACTTTAATTGCTAAATGTAGAGAATTTACAACATTATGGTTATCAAAAAGTGCATAAAGTGTAAAAAAAACATTACGAAAAAAGTGCCTAGATCGGAGTGCAGTAGATGTGATAAAATAGTTCATGCCTATCCTACCAGCTCGAAATTATCTAATAAACAATTAAATACTATCAAAAACTCGCCTGGTACAGAGTGGAGTTTTGAAGACTGTTTGAAAAACATGTCACGAAGGTCGTCTTTTATTATTCCGGAAGATGAAGGTGATTACGATGACTGCGAGGACGGATTCATCGCAAACCAAGCAATTGATGCAAAAAAAACTAGTACAAGATATCAGTCGAGAGGTAAAAAAGGCCTTCCGGGAAGAGATGGTGAATCTAGAAAGCTCTATTGAGTTCTTAAGTGAACAATTAACGACGATGGAACAGGCCCTTGGCAGACAGTTAATAGTACCATTTAAGGCAGCCTGTATGTGTGGCAAAAATCTAGACTAAGTCCCCTGATCATCCTTCACATAACAAGTGAGACAAGTTTCAATAGTTTTATTATAGCGTTCAATTGGGTTATTTTGTGGAGTATATAAAGCGTTATAAAATAATTTAGGTATATTAAAGCTATTAATAAATTCTTTAAATGTTTTAGAAGTAAATTGAGAACTATTATCTAATATTAGTGTCTTAGGACATCCAAATTTTAAAAAGATTTCCTTTTCTAAGATTGTCTTGATCTAGTAATTGACAAAGTTGTAGCTTTCCTTAAGGGAAATATCCAACAAAATTTTGAAAACACTTCAACTATGGAAAGTATATATACATAACCACCTTAAGACTTAGGCAACGGACCTATCAAATCGATGGATAACATTACCATCGGTCTATCTACTAATTTAGGATTTGTCATCAAACCAAAAGGTGGCAAATTGGAATGTTTATAAGCTTTACAAATTTCACAATTTTGAATATAGTTTTTAACATCTAAGAACATTTTAGGCCAAAAATAATGCATTTTTAATTTCTTAAGGGTTTTCTGTACTTCAAAATGACCAGAAGTAGGAGTATTATGATTCTCTCTAATAGTATCAATAACATTTTCTTTAGGGATAACAATTTTCCATGCTAAGTTACTATGCAATGAATCTTTAGGTTTAATGTATTTATATAAAACTTGATTTTCCACTTTATAAGATTTCAAATTAAACTGGGGTTTCTGACAATCATGAAAGATCTTCGTGTACCAAGGATCTACAATTTCATCAGGACATTCAACTATGGCAGCTACTTCTACACGAGATAAAGCATCGGGTACAGTGTGACTCGACCCTTTTTATGTAAGACTTCAAAATTAAATTGAGATAATCTAGTAGCCCAATGTGCTAATCTACCAGAAGGGTTAGTTAAATTCAATAGCCATTTTAAACTAGCATGATCTGTTACTACAGTAAATTTAGTTCCTTCAATATAAGGGCTGAAATGTTCAGTTGACAAAAGTACAGCTAAAAGTTCTCTTTCAGTTACACTATAATTTTGTTCAGCTCGTGATAGTAATTTTGAAAAATACGCTATCGGATGATTACGTCCATCGCAATCTTCCTGCATAAGTACACTACCTACAGCATGACCACTTGCGTCGCAATGCAAGGAAAAAGGTTTTTTAAAATCTGGGCACTAAAGTACCGGTATCTAATAATCCTAAAAACTTACAACCCCTTACGGTAAAAGCGACATAAGGTCTAGTATCATTAGTCAATACAGGAGATACAGAAGCTACTAAAGTTTCTACAAAGTTATTTTTATTTTCAGAAAAAGATAGTTTATTATGGTTAAAATTAAAGTTTGTTCTAGCTGTTGTGGCACCATAGCCTTTTCTAATAAAAGGGGGATGACAACGGCCACTTATGCGTTTTTTGAAATCCCTGTGTCGACCTTGCTCGTCGAAGGGATGGAAGATTGGTTACAACTAGCACATTTAGATGTAGTTGTGCCTGAGTTTCCACATTTGAAACACCTAAGACCAGGAAACTTCTTGCATTCTTTATAGTGATGGCCGACAAACTTACACTTCAAACAAATGGGTGGTTTAGTACCAATAGCACTTATTTTAGAAGTCCGTGAAGCGGATTTATTGTTAAGATGTCCTTCTATTTCTTTCTCTAAACTGACAATTTCGTTGAGGGAGTAAATTGAGCGACCAACAAAATATGAAGCATAATCTGGATGCATATTATGTCTAACTATTTCTACTAGTGATGACTCAGGTAATGGATGTATAAGTTTGCTGGACATGTCCGCTAGTTCGACAACAAACTCTGACAAAGTCTCAGCAGCACGTTGTTTGCGGGTACGCAGTTTGAATTCCAGGTCATAATTGTAGCCAACCGGCATTAATTGTTCGAGGAACAAAACTTTAAAATGAGGCCATGTACGAATTTCGAATTTTTTTCCCCTGTACCATTTCAAAGCAAAATCTGACAAAAGTAATGGAAGAGTGGTCAAACACTGATCGTCTGTGAAACCTTTGATTAGCTTTAGTTCTTTCAAACGAAGCAAAAATTCTCTCAGACAGATGCGTCCATCAAAGCGAATACCTAATTTTTCAAAGTTGGTAAATTTAGATCTTACATTACAATTAGGTGACAAACCCACATCAGTACAATTGCTAGCGTCCATATTATAAATCGATCCCTCATTGTTAACAATGTTGACATTGTCCGGGTTTATTATGGATGGCGAAACAACAGCATCCTTCGGTTTTTCAATTAGTGTCTTGTCTGCGTCAGTCATGGTGAACAACAACCAGCAAATTGTGGAAAAAAACTAACACTACCAACAATTGATACTGCACAACCAGAAAAATTTACTGTTATTAATTGTTAATTTAATTTTTTTTAAAGATACTAAACTAATAAACTACCAATAAAGATTTAAAAAAGAATTTGTATTCTTATTTTATCAACAACTAATTTCAATGTTAATTGCTATGTATATATCTATTCTTACATCAACACTTAGCCAGATTTCCCACAAGAAAAGTAATGGTTCAATTGTAGTATAAGACTTTCCCCCTTAGTAAAAATTTGAAACTTCAAAATAGTATGGCATGGACATGGATTGGCAGAATTGGCGAGAAATTAGTTCGCCTTCCTTCGGGCACTCGTGCGTTCTGGTCTCTCGCCAAGGCTGTCTTAGGGAATTTCTCACAGCCATCTCTTCCATCCTTGCACGGAGACGATGACTCTCTGGCCCATACCGCAAAGGAGAAGGCCGATCTCCTGGGCTCCTTCTTTGCGGCCAACTCGACTCTGGATGACCAAGGGAACGCACCGCCTACCATCCCGCAGTGTGATAGTTGTATGCCAGAACTACAATTTCGGCAATCATCTGTGCGTAAAGCACTACTTTCCTTGGACATCCACAAGTCGAGTGGGCCGGATGGCATCCCTCCGATTGTGCTAAAAATGTGTGCTCCAGAGTTGGCACCAGTATTAACACGCCTATTCCGGCTCTCCTATTCACTCGGCGTGGTACCGAATTCGTGGAAGACAGCTTTGGTGCATCCCATCCCTAAAAAAGGAGATCGCTCTAACCCGTCTAACTATCGGCCCATAGCCATAACCTCCTTGTTCTCCAAAATTATGGAGACAATCATCAACTCTCAGCTCCTCAAGTATCTAGAAGAGCACCAGCTGATTAGCGACCGTCAGTACGGTTTCCGTCGCGGCCGCTCAGCTGGTGACCTTCTAGTATACCTAACTCATCGATGGGCGGAAGCAGTTGAGTCCAAGGGGGAGGCATTGGCAGTTAGTTTGGACATAGCCAAGGCCTTCGATCGGGTATGGCACAAAGCGCTTCTCGCGAAGCTGCCTTCCTATGGGCTTCCTGAGAAATTATGCGAGTGGATCACCAGTTTTTTGGCTGATCGGAGCATCAAGGTCGTTGTCGACGGTGCGTGCTCAGACCTTAAATCTGTCAATGCTGGTGTTCCCCAAGGCTGCGTGCTATCACCGACACTGTTCCTTCTGCATATCAATGATATGATGCAAATTAGCAACATACATTGCTATGCGGATGACAGTACTGGTGATGCTACATACTCCGGCCGAAGCAGTATTTCTCGGGAACACGTCGAAGAGTGCCGAAACAAGCTTGTGTCTGAAGTCGAGAATCGACTTACCGATGTCTCGGAATGGGGTCGCCAAAACCTGGTTACTTTTAACCCCAAGAAGACACAGCTTTGCGTGTTCACCGCAAAAAAGACGCCCTTTGTCGTATCCACCGATTTGAGGATACTCTCCTGACAGCCTCAGCTAGTGTCGGAATCCTGGGAGTTGACATATCGAATTACGTTCAGTTTCGCGGTCATTTGGAAGGCAAGGCTAAACTAGCCTCCAAAAAGCTCGGTGTGCTTAGCAGAGCGAAACAGTGCTTTTTGCAGGTCCATCGCCTTCAACTTTATAAGGCACAGGTTCGGCCTCACATAGAGTACTGTTCGCATCTCTGGGCCGGAGCTCCTCAGTACCAGCTTCTTCCTCTTGATCGCATTCAGCGTAGAGCGGTTCGAATCGTTGACGACCAGGTCATTTCGAAACAGCTTGACTCTTTGGCATTGCGCAGAGATGTAGGTTCTCTCTGTGTTTTTTATCGTATATATCATGGAGAGTGTTCCGACGATTTGTTTGGATTAATTCCTGCCGCCGAATTCCACTATCGGACATCGCGTCAAAACTTGAAGTTCCATCCTCACCATCTCGATGTCTGGAAATCCACAACTGTGCGTTTCTCCCGACACTTTTTACCTCGCACTACTCTGTTGTGGAACCAATTACCGGCAGGGGTATTTCCGAACGGATACGACATAGGGACCTTCAAGAAAAGAGCTTACTCATTCTTAAAAGGCCGGCAACGCAACTGCAAGACCTCTGGTATTGCAGATGTCCATGGGCGGCGGTGATCACTTACCATCAGGTGCACCACTTGCTCGTTTGCCCCCTCTTCTATAAAAAAAAAACAAAAAAAAAACACACTTTACCCATATAAAATACAAAATAACAGTAAGAATACAAAGTTACTCTAGTATTACATCACTATAAAAGTTTAAATTAATATTCATGTATATAAAATTTATTACACATTAGGTATTACAGTTAGTCAGCAAAGTTAAAAGTTATACATGTATCTATATATTCTTTTATGAGAATTGAAATTCAACACTGCATAAAGCTAATGTTTTAATACTGATTAACACAGTAAGACCTCAAAACTTAACAAAAGTTTGATTATATATACTTTAAACAGATTTATAAATAATAAAGATTTTACTATTTATTTAACCCAAATTAAACAGAATTAATAAACACTAACATACCTGTCTCAATGTCAGTGATCTTTTAAGAGCTAAAAATCCAGGAAAATACAAGAATACACACATAATCAAGCATAAAAAGTAATAAACGGTAAGAAAATACACATCACACCAAGCCAGTCTTCTCCCGCTAATATGTGGATAGTTAAGAATCTATGAACTATAAAATCAGGTAAATCATATTCATATACCTGTTAAATTCAAGTCAAATTCACTAAATTTCAAGTAATTCATGTAACTGCACGTGATACCCAATAAATTTCAAGTAACTACAAGTGATACCCAATGAATTTCACGTCCCAGTTCGCGAACGCCAAATGTATTGGATATTATTTATTTAATAAAAATAACTACGTTAAAAAACCGACTTCAAAAACTAAAAATTAAAAAATAATTAATATTTAATATTAATTAAATACCACCTATTATTTATATGTGCTATTTACTAATAGGTTTGAAGTCGGTGCCAAGCCTTAAGCAAATAATAATATTTTAACCTACTTTAAAGATTTAAGATACGTAAATAAACCTAATAAAAAATAATCAAGTCTTAATATTGCAAGCAAAAAAAATTATTACGAAAATGTATTCAACAGAATTCCTAAACCAAATTAATGTAGAATTATGTAGGTCATGTGAATTAATGTAGAATTATCAATTAAGCTAAAAGGCATCCAAATTTTTAATTTCAAATTGACACCATATAATATTATATACCAATATATATATATATATATATATATATATATATATATACTACTTATATAATTAATAAGGCTACCAACATATATATATATATATATATATATATATATATATATATATATATATATATATATATATATATATATATATATATATATATGTTGGTAGCCTTATTAATTTTTAACAACTTGTAATACCCATATTCTTGCAAATAACTTTTTTCTTTCTTTCAAAAATTTTAGGTACTTATTCAAGACTTTCGTCAACGAAGTCTGCTCGCGCGTTGCTGCCGGTGTAAGTATTAAATTGGCTTGGCACCGACTTTAAACCTATTAGTAAATAGCACATATAAATAATAGGTAGTATTTAATTAATAATAAATAGATATATTTTTTTAATTTTTAGTTTTTGAAGTCGGTTTTTTAACGTAGGTATTTTTATTTGAATAACTGTTAAATTTAATTTTTTGAACTTGTGTTTTGTGTAACAAAGTGTGCGGAAGTAAATTTTTTTTACTGCGAAGGAAACATTTATTCATTTACTCCACCGTAATGTGTCATGTGGTGTTTAATATCAGTGCCCAATTTACTTTTAAATAGTGTTTTTCTCAAAAATATATTTCTTATTAATCTGATTGTGTAGTGTTAACAATAGTTGATTGACGGTAGTTTACTTAACAACATTAAATCTTTGTAAGCAGCATTTAGTCAATATCAATATTTCGCGAGTTACATTCAAGTCTCTCTGCCACAATTTGTTAGCAGTTGCAGAATATCGGCGTTTTACCTGAAATAAAACGCTTATTAAAATACTTACCTAACTGGAAGCTTTATATGAGAGAGGCATATCCGTTTCTGTCGATTTGTTACCTATATTCGTAGTTTGATCACGTGACGTCCGGTCCGGTGGCGACATCTGGCAGTTGCGAGTCTATATTTTTCGTTAAACATGACGAGCCATTTTAGATCATTGTGTTTACTGTATACCAGGCAGAGATTAAGTGAAAGCTTCCAGTTAGGTAAGTATTTTAATAAGCGTTTTATTTCAGGTAAAACGCTGATATTAAATCACTTGACCGTAACTGGAAGCTTTATATGAGACCTGTTTGTTATCGCCTGGTGACGCGACGGTGACATAACGCCAATGTGAGAGTAGGTAATTAATTAATGAAATTATACAATGAATTAAAATCAAAACAAAAGGTTGTGAGTAAAATCATTGTAATCAACTGATTAATATTCAATGAATTATAATTCTGTTACCTATAATACTAATTAAATCATATTCGATATTTTAATTGAACCAGAAATATATTATTTATTAAGTTTGTTATTTACTTACAGGTGTAAATAATTTCGTAACATTTTGTGAATAATTACCTTTTATCACCTCTCGCTTATAAAATCTTTGGAATGTCGTAGCTGATTGCCAATTTCCACGAGCTAAGATTTCATCAATTGGAATATTCTCCAGCCAATTTTTGGAAGCTACTGCTGATCGAATGCTTCCTGGAGATGCTGCGATACCTGCTTCCTTAAAAATAGTCTTTACCCAACCAGATATGACAGTAGATGAGGCAGGTTTTGCTAATCCTCTAACTGTTACAAAGAGGTGAAACAATTCAGATATATTCCTTCGTTCAGTTAATAAATCTATTGTCCGAATTATCCAAAAGACTGGGTCTGAATTCCGATTACTAGGATTTTGTAGTAACTTCCAACCCGACTGCTGATATTTATTAGTATCAGTTTTGGAACCAAATTTAGGCCAAAATATTATACTATCTTCTGTTATTTTGCAATGATCATTATCAACACAAAGTAATGTTAAATCATGAATACGTCTTCCGGAGCAAAGTAATAATAAGATTGCTGCGTGTCGTGATGTTTGAAAGAAGTTATTAATATCGACGCTGTAGCTAGAAAGATAAGAAATCAAGTCACTAACATCCCAAATAGGTGCTTTTAAAACTCTGGGGTTTTTAGAAGAAATAGATTTTAAAACATGTTTCACAAGCGCGTGTGAGCTGAGCTGGCTTGATGTTTCAGAATTACATAAGGTAGATACAACAGATTTATACACGAGTATGGTGTTATATGAAAAATTATTAATTAAAAATAAATCACATAAAAATTGTGCTAGCTCTCCGCTTTTAGGATTTCTCCAATCAATATTTTTAGTTTTGGACCAATCAGTCCAGCGTTTCCATGCTACTTCATAAGTTTTTAAAGTAGATTTCCGCCAAGAATTTTTTAGTAGGGATAATTGCTCACCATTCCACGTCTATAATGCTTCAGTCCACCCCCACATTTCCACACTTCGAGGATGATGTCTTCTACTTTCGGTGGTGGGAGACCCGTCGACGTATCTACTAGGTATTTTTTCAGATTTTTCAGCGTGAATGGGGCTGCGAAGGCTTGAGTTTTCAGATCTGCCCGCCAAAAAACTTTCTTTCATCTTGGGACTACCAGTTGTATTGGTAGGTGCATCGTATGATAAATGACACTATTGTCTTGAACTTGATTACTTTTATTATATTTAACTGGTAGATACGTCTTTAATGAGATACATTTTAACTACTGTGAGGACGCCATCTTGAGGGACGCGCTTGGTCTCTCGCTAGAGATGTGTGTCGACACTAGTGACGTGCCATACTCATAACATCCTCCTTATTAGAAAAAGTTAAATAATTTTACATCCTGACACTGTTTACAACTTTGACTAAACTCCTAACAGTAACCTTAGACAATGGCAATTTACATTCTTAAAAAGAAGACAATTTGTTGATCTTAGTTTCTATAATATATATATATATATATATATATATATATATAATACATCTTGCGATACAGTTTGAGGTGACTGTGGAGGCTTTAGAATATGCTGTCTGTTTCTCCTTCCTATAAATCCATCTGACCCTTCAACTGTATAAGACCTAGGTTGAACACATTTGGACCTTATCGTACCTGTAATCCATGGAGAATCTGGAATTTTCTTAAAATAGACTTGGTCTCCTTCGTGTAGTTCTGATAATGATTTAGTCTTTCTGTCATAGTATTTTTTCATTTTAAATTTATTTTCTTCCTTATTTTTGACATATTCTTGAAATTTAACTGTTTTTGGTTTTAAATTTTTTGTTACTGTTGGTAGTTGTGTTCTAAGTGACCGTGACATTAGTAATTGTGCTGGGGATGGTAGACTTCCTCTAGGTGTATTCCTAAATTGAAGCAAAGCAAGATATGGATCTATTCCTGATTGTTCTGACTTTATAAGTAAATGTTTACATATCTTTACTGCCGACTCTACTAACCCATTTGACCTTGGTAAGTAGGGACTTGATATATTGTGATGTATTCCCCATTCAAAAATAAAATTCTTAAACTCAGCAGAATTAAATGGTGGCTCATTGTCAGAAAATAACTCAACTGGGATACCATGTCTACTGAAAATACTTTTAAGACAAACAATTACTGTTTTGGCATTAGTACTTGCCACAGACATTAATTCAAAATAATTTGAGTAATAATCTTGTACTACTAGGTATTTTTTAGATTTATAATCCATAAAATCAACACCAACTTTTTCCCACGGAAGTAACGTAACCTTATGTGGAAGAAGTAGTTCTGGAGCATTTGAACTTCTATTTGTCAAGCAAATATGACATGATTGAACAATATTTTTTATATCACTTGACATAAATGGCCAAAATACATGTCCTCTAGCAAAAGCCTTTGACCTTTCAATTCCTAAATGACCACTGTGTATTATTTTCAAAATATCTGGCCTTAATTTTTTAGGTATGACTATACTGTTACTTCTGAAGATTAAATCATTTTCTGTATGTAAATCCAATCTATACTGCCAATATTCATTCAGATCTTTGTGAATTTGAGTTTTGCTTGACGGCCATCCTTCTTTACAATACTTTTTCAAAATCTGCAGACTTTCATCTTCATTAGTGCCTTTGATTAACCACTGTAGACGTTCTGAAGAGACTGGTAATGATTTAATCAGTAAATTTACATGAACAATGACATCATCGTCTAATTCATCTGAACTTGTTTCAGGGAGTGCTTCTCTTGACAAGGTATCAGCAATGTACATTTCACTACCTTTCTTGTAAACAACATTTAGGCTATAAAGTTGTATTTTTAACATCATTCTTTGCAGACGTGTTGGAACTTCGACTAAAGGCTTTTTAAACAATGTTATTAAAGGAGCATGATCTGTCTCTACAGTTACAGTTTGTCCATATATAAATTGATGAAATTTGATGCAGGCAAAAACTATTGAATAGAGTTCTTTCTCTATCTGAGCCATTTTTTGTTGTGAATCTGTTAGAGTTTTTGATGCATAATATACAGGATGTTGATTTTGTAACAACACCGCTGCAACAGCACTGCTACTGGCATCACTTTGTAGAACAATAGGATCATGAACATTAAAATGTGACAACACTGGAACTTGACATATTAATTGCTTTAAGCGACAAAATGTTTTTTCATGATTGGCAGTCCACTGCCAATCAGTAGATTTCTTTAATAATTGGCGTAGCATCTCTGTCTTTCCGGCCATGTTTTTGATAAAAGGACTTAAATAATTAAGCATGCCTAAAAATCTTTGTACATCTTTAAGACAGGTAGGAGATGGCATCTCTTTGATTGCTCTGACTTTGTCGGGATCAGCTGTGATTCCGTCTGCTGAAAAAATATGACCCAGATACTTAATAATCTCCTTGGCAAATGTACATTTTTCTTTGTTAAATTTAACATTATATTCCTTTGCTCTCTTAAATACTTCATTAAGACGCTCAATGTGTTCTTGTAGTGTTTGACCACTTACTAATATATCATCGCTATATACTGCCACTCCTGGTATGTCACCAAAAATTTCAGTCATAGTTCTATGAAAATACTCAGGAGCACAGTTAACTCCATAAGGTAGACGTTTAAAGCGGTATCGACCAAAAGGTGTATTGAAAGTTGTGAGGTAAGAACTCTTCTCAATTTACACATCCAAAATCCACTACTTGCATCCAAGGTGGAATAAAATCTTGAGCCAGCCACCTTGGCTCGGACCATGTCTACTGATAGAATCGGATAATGAGTCCTATTAATTGCCTGATTTAAATTACGGGGATCTAGACATACCCTTAACTGACCATTTTTCTTTTCTACTAAAATTAAAGAACTCACCCATTCAGTAGGCTCTATGACCTTGGTAATGACATCCATTTTTTCCATCTTCTCAAGTTCTTGTTGAAGTTTTTGGTGTAATGCAAATGGTACCTTCCTCGGAGCATCGACTTTTGGCTGGACCTTAGGGTTGATACTTATATCACACTCACCAGGAAGACAACCAAGACCGGTAAAAATATAATCATTAAGTTCAACAAGTTTATTTAAATTTATATTTTGTGGCTGAGTAGACCGTAATGAAAATGACTGTGACTGACTATTTGTGACTTTAGGAAATACTACCTGACTTGAATTTGATTCATTTTTACTTATTTCCAAAGATAATTGACTATCATTACTTTCTGACTCAGTAGTATCTACACAAAAGACTCTTTTAATTAGTCCAATTTCTGAGCAAGTAAGTTTACCTAATACAGTTGGAGAATTCACATTTGCAATTATAAAAGTGATTTGTTTTGTTATATGAGTGTCATTTATTTGGAATTTACACTCTAATTTTTGTTGACCTAGTACCTCTAGACGGTTACCAGTGTATGACTTAATTTTTACATCGGTTTTAGACAATGAATGTTTAGTGTTAATTGAATCATAAACACATTTTGACATAATATTGACATCACTACCTGTATCAATAATACAATTTATTTGAGTATTATTAATATATAAATTAATTGTCCACTCATTTGACAATGACTTTGTTGACTGAATATGACCTATAAACAATTCATCTTGTTCTGACTGTACCTGTTGCATATTATTATCTGACTGCACATATTTAACTGACTTTGACTTCATTGACCGACAACAAACAGCAAAATGAGCTACTTTTCCACATTTTCTGCACTTTACACTTAATGCTGGACATTTATAACGATGCACCTGACTACATCTTGTACACACATCCTTTCTTGACTGTTGACTGACATTCTTTGAGTTAGACTTTGATCTTGAGCGCGACTGACTTTTATTATATAAAACTGAATGTTGTTCTGCTGCCAATTCATCCGTGTGATGTCTGGAAACGAGCATGGCTTTTGCCATCTCTAGGGCTTTATCCAGTTCCATGTTATCCTCAAGCAATAATTTTTCTCTGATATAGTTATATTTTTGATTCATGTTACATATGAACATTATTTTAATTAGGCGTTCCTGCAGCTGTCCTAACTCACAGTTCTGCGACTTTAATTTTAATGCGCAAGCAAAGTCGTCTAAGGATTCATTTTCACTTTGTTTGTACGTGAAAAAATTATGACACTCATAAATAAGGTTAGTTTTTGGCGCGAAATGATTTTGAAATAACTCTGTAAGTTCTTCATATTTAACGTCATCCTCGTTCTTTCCAAATGTATTAAATACGTCCACGCCCTTTTCACCAATAACATGTAAAAACAAAGCTACCTTTCTGCCATCACTTTCTTCATCCATGCCAGACGCACGTAAATAAAATTTAAATGATTGCACCCATTTTTTCCATTGTTGAGCTATATTTCCATTCATCAACATGGGTTGTGGACTTGCCATTCCAGAAAGTTTCTTAGACATGACGCAAACACGCCGACTGCACACGAAGATTTTACAATGACTATACTATACAGTTTAATATAGATTACGAACCCAATTTCTGACACCATGTTTTGGTAGGTGCATCGTATGATAAATGACACTATAGTCTTGAACTTTATTACTTTTATTATATTTAACTGGTAGATACGTCTTTAACGATATACATTTTAACTACCGTGAGGACGCCATCTTTAGGGACGCGCTTGGTCTCTCGCTAGGGATGTGTGTCCACACTAGTGACGTGCCATACTCATAACAGCGAGGTGACTTCAGTTAAACACTGCTTAAAGCCCTATAAGGCACAAGGATCGTTATAAAAGTCAACGTGTTTTCAAATCCACACTAAAAGAATCCTTCCTTAATATTTCTCCTGTGATAAAAGTACTTCGCCGTCCAAAGTATTGCTGAATATGAGAAATACTGTGGTCAATTACTCTGCAAGGATGGCCAAACCCGAACGAAGTCGTACAGCTAGTATTTAAATATAACACTGAAAAATTAAATCATTTTATAACAATGTCCAAAAAAAAAAAGAACATCGTATATGTTTCATGTCTTACATGTGTCAAAAAATTATAATAAAAGTCAAAGATTAAAAACATGAATTAATGAACGAGTTGAATCAACGGTTGATTTCTCGTCAACGTCGTTCACGTTGACTGTCTAGAAAATCTATCCGTTGTTCTATGTATCCTGTTGAATCCGTCAATATGTCAACGTCATTCGACGACATTTACATAATCCTACTAATATTATAAATGCGAAAAGTTTGTGAGTATGTATGTAAGGATGTTTTATTTATTTATTTCACACTTTATTAACCGACTTTAAAAAAAGGGGGATGTTCTCAATTCGGCCGGTATATATTTTTTTATGTATGTACACCGATTTCTCTGAGGTATCTGAACCGATTTACGTGATTCTTTTTTTGTTTGATGCGAAATAGCTTCGAATTGGTCCCATAAAAATTTGATTCAGGTAGGCCCAGTAGTTTTTATTTTTTGAGCATTTTTTATTTATTTTACCTATGCCGATGTCGGAAATCAAATCTTGCAAGAAAATTTGATCCACTTCCCGGTTACCGATTGAGCTGGAATTTGGTATACGTATGTAAATTGGATGACAATAAAAACTTATTATGAGATAGACCTGATCTGATGATGGAATCGGGAGGCGACAACAGGAAATCAGTAACTAAATGGTTAAAAACCGTTTAATAACAAGACTCTATCGACTTTGGGCTCGTTTCATTCGTGTTGACGAGCACTTTGATACTTGGTGGTAACTAGAATCTTCCAGGGTCCGATGATGAAGCCAGAAGGTGACCATAGGAGCTCAGTACTAAAATGACACAACTCTATCGAGTTTGGGCTAATTTATTTGGTGTTGACGAGCACTTTGGTGCTTGGTGGTAACTAGTTATAAAAGAAACTATAGTATATATACTAATAGGAGCTCAGTAATTAAATGACAGACCTCTATCGAGTTTGGGCTCAGTTGATTGAAGTGGACGAGCACTTTGGTTCTTGGCGGTAACTAGGATCCTCCAGGGTCTGATGTTGAAGCCAGAAGGTGACCATAGGAGCTCAGTACTTAAATTATACAACTCTATCGAGTTTGGGCTCGTCTGATTCGTGTTGACGAGCACTTTGGTACTTGGTGGTAACTAGGATCCTGCAGGGTCCGATGATGAATCCAGGAGGTGTCCATAGGAGCTCAGTAATTAAATGACACAACTCGATCGAGTTTGGGCTCGTTTGATTCATGTTGATGAGCAGTACGGTGCTTAGTGGTAACTAGGATCCTCCAAGGTCCGATGTTGAAGCCAGAAGGTTGCCATAGGAGCTCAGTACTAAAATGACACAACTCTATCGAGTTTGGGCTAATTTGTTTGGTGTTGACGAGCACTTTGGTGCTTGGTGGTAACTAGTTATAAAAGAAACTACTCTTGACACAAAAGTCTTTGTTCTACGTCTGTCAATTCGATCAGTTCAGGTGATAGACATAACTTCCATGTTATTCCAATTCTGAGAAGGAACTTTTCTTTTTTTTATGGTAGTCGAGCAACGGTAGCTCCTCCGGAAGGAAATCAAAATGTGCTGTGGCTAATGACGTGTCTCGTTTTGGATATAATAATTTCTTACAGGTTGTGTATGGTACTTCAGCATATTGACGTACGGTGGTTATATAATTACGCTCAGTCATTGAACGAAGCCTTTGTGACGTCTGACACGCTACCGCTAGCCGGTTCTCACGTTGCTGTGCAGACTCGGTTGCTGTACAGTATCGTAGCTCTCTGGTCGGCGGACTCCTTAGCTAAATGCTCCTTAATGAGACCAATTCTATGAGCTTTCGGCTCGGCAGATTCGTTCGCTAGACGCTCATTATTGAGACTAAGTCTATTAGCTCTCCGCTCAAAAGACTCATTCTTCTTCTGTTCTTACCGACGAACCGACCGACGGATCTTACCGAGTTTAGAATTATACCGTACAAAAACTTCTTGACGTTAGCGTAATTTCATGTATGCTTTCATTTTTCATGTTCAACAAACGTTTTTCATGATCTATAATAGCCTCATAAGAACGTGACGTTGTGTTTCGAATAGCATTTTTACGGAGACGACTACTTTTATTCGTTCCGGTTTCTTGAAATCTACATTTTTACGGCGCGCAGCATCTGTTGTAGGTTTACCCATAAATTATTGACATTACAACAATACACTAAAAAGTATTAAATGAAAATAACTACGTTAAAAAAAACAACTTCAAAAACTAAAATGTAAAAAATAATAAAGATTTAATATTAATTAAATACTACCTATTATTTATATGTGCTATTTACTAATAGGTTTGAAGTCGATGCCAAGCCTTAAACAAATATTAATATTTTAATCACCGAAATGATTACGAGCAAATTAATACAATAAAATGACTGCTTTAAAAATTGAAATTCGTAAATATACCTAATAAAGTGCAACTAAATGTTAATATTATAAGCAGCACAATCAATACGAAGAATAATAAAAAAATAATTACTAAAATTTATTCAGCAGAATTCCTAAACTAAATGGTCAATGTAGATTTATCAATTAAGCTAAAACGCATCGAAATTATTAAATTAGCATTTACACCACATATTGGTCGCTTAATTTATTTTTAACAACTTGTAACACCCATATTCTTGCAAATAAATATTTTCTTTCTTTCTTTCAATGAAATGAAATAATGAAATAAAATTTATTGCTCAGAATACGGTTACAGCAAAAAATATGCAGTAATTAAAATTAAAAAGTACCACGTATTCTACCAAACGGCATGCAATATTAAAATTTACAAATTATATTAATTTTTTTTTTTTTAATTACTTGTTTCTTGTTTCCATACATATTTACTTAAAATAACATTCAACATTCTTACTCTTAATATTCTGATTTAAATAATTTATATAAGTACATGTTTAAGTCATTAGATTTTATTAACTTTTATAATAATCAAATATTCTATTATAATATCGAATGTCAAAAAAGAAAAAAAAAAGAATTAAAAAATTGTAATATTATACATATATGGCACATTTGAAAAAATTATATTAATCTTAAGTACTACATTATTATTTATATTGTTATGGTAACATGTCAATTTGAGGATTTAAAATAAAAATAAATATTATAAAACACATTCCTATAGGCTATTATGAGATTAAAATTAGGATTATTAGTATTACCACTAAGTCCAAATATGAGGTTTATGTATTCAAAAAATTTATGTATTCAAGACATCCGCGTCCATCAACGACGTCTGCCCGCGCGTGCGTGCCGAATTGGCTTGGCACTGACTTCAAACATATTAGTAAATAGCACATATAAATAATAGGTAGTATTTAATTAATATTAAATCTTTATTATTTTTTATATTTTAGTTTTTAAAGTCGGTTTTTTTAACGTAGTTATTTTTATTGTACACAAAATACTCTCTTACTGCTTTCTTAAATTTAAAGGAAGGGTATTCCACAGTTTGACAGTGTTGAAAGAGAAGGAATGACTGTAGCAATTCGAAGTTTCCGAAGGGAATTTTAATATACCCGTGACTTGAGATCTACGATCAGAGTCAAAGGGATATAGAAAACTAAAGCGCTCTCGTAGATATTCGAGTGAAATATTATAAACCAAATATTATAGAGGAGGCTAAGTGAATGTAAGTTCCTGCGCGCTCGAATCGTAAGCCACTTAAGTTGACTTCTGAAAATAGAGACATTGTCATACTTCTTAAGACCGAATACGAAGCGTATGCAAACATTTTGTAAACGTTCAAGTTTATTCAGGCCCTCTTCAGTTATATCTGGGTAGCATACATCCGCGTAATCAAATATGGGGAAAATGAGAGATTGGACTAATGATATTTTGGTCTTTAGAGGGAGAAATCTTTGTAAACATTTAAGTGAATATCATAAAGCTCTGGTAAACTTTTTTGCACACCTCGGATATATGAGCTGACCAAGAAAAGTCATCACTGATGATGAGTCCCAGATTTTTACCTATCTTGCTAAAAGGAATGATACTGTTATTATAAAGTAATAGAGGGATGTTCATATTTCTTAAGATTGACAGTGATGCACGACTACCTATAAGTAACGATTGTGATTTACAAGGATTAACTAATAAGCCAAAGCTCTTTGCCCATTCTTTAATACGGGTGAGATCATGTTTCATAGCGGCAATGGCATCAGTGACGTTAGAAGCTGAAAATGAGAATAAAGTTGTAAATCGTCAGCATATAAATGATAATGTGAGGAAATTACTCTAGTGACGACATTGATAAAAGCGGAAAATAGGAGAGGAGAAAGAACTCCACCCTGAGGAACGCCAGAAGTCAACTTGTGATGTTTGTTACGCTTTCACGCAAATACTACTAAACCGATGACGACGAAATTTGGTATGTAGATAGCTGAAGACCCAGAATTATACATAGGAAATTTTTTATCCCGGAAAAGTAAGAGATCCCGCGGGACTCACCAAAAACTTTTATAATGCAGCGAACCGCACGCTGCAGTTAGTATGACATAACAAGAGAAACTAAACGTTTTATTATTTTCAACGTAGTTAAATTGCATTTTGTCTAATTGTTACGGTGAATTTAGAGCTCCGGTAAATGTTAGACTACTGCAACATTGTATTAAATGTAGGTTGGTGACACATAATACAGTTTCGACGCGTGAACCGTCGATATAGTTTATGTAGATTCTTCGGTGCAGCGACATCTAGTTAATGTGCACTACATTACGCTGTATGCTACGCTTTCTTCCGATTAATTTTATTTCCCGTGGGAATGAGATATTTTCCTGCGGTAAAAAGTAGCCTATGTCCTTTCTCAACGTCTTATCTATGTTTATGCCAAATTTTATCAAAATCGGTCCAGTGGTTTAAGCGTGAAAGCGTAACAGACAGACAGACAGACAGACAGAATTACTTTCGAATTTATAATATTACTAGCTGAGCCCGCGACTTCGTCCGCGTGGAAAAATTTAAAAAAATAGCCTTAGTTACTCGGTATCACATCAGCTATCTTCCAGTGAAAGCCCCGTCAAAATCGGTCCAGTCGTTCCAGAGATTAGCCGGAAGAAACAGACAGACAAACAGACAGACAAAAATTGTAAAAAATCTTATTTTGGTAATCGTACCGTGTATACATCCATATGCATTTAGTAAAAAACGGTTATTTCAATGTTACAAACAGACACCCCAATTTTATTTATTTATATAGATGGCGTCAACGCTTGCATTTCTCGCAGATAAAATTGCCCTTACACACATCAATTGATTTTTTTTTTGGTAAATCTATCATATCCGAATTCCGGGTACACTTTAAATATCAAGTCTTTTATGTTGGTTACGATTTCACGAATATTTATCTATGTAAATTTTTTTTGTAGCCTAATTCAGGAACTTTCCCTAAGTAACCACTAACCAATCAATATGATCTTGTTTGGAAAATTGTGCTTCCTCTACCTAAATGACTGCTCTGTTGGTATACCTACAGCTTCAAGAATTAAACAGTTTTCCACAATGGGGAAGATTTAAAAGAAGATTTAATAATATCGTAACTACAAATCCTTATTAAGTAGCTATACAAATACAGTACTTACACCTACTTATTAACGAATTAGATACATATCAGGCCAAAGCGAACGATCATGTATCCCTCAACAACACCGTAAAATAGACAAAATAGATAAGAGTATTTAACCACTATAAAGTAAAGTGATTTTTTTCAAAGAAGGAAAATCCAACGTTCCGTATCAAAGAAGTCTATTACGAAAGGAGCCGGTCACACGTCTACTTCGCGCGGGCCGCAGAGGTTAAATGTATATGATTCCACTCATATACCTTAAAAAAGCCGGCTAATTGCGAGTCGAACTCGCGCATTAAGGGTTCCGTACCATAATCTATAAAAAAACGGCAAACAATCACGTTTGTTGAATGGGAGCCTTCTTAATATTTATTTTATTTTAATTATTTATTTTTAAAGTGATTTTATGCAAATGCAAAAGTGAGTTTATGCAAAAAAACACGTTTGTTGTATGGTGGTCACCCTTAAATATTTATTTTATTCTTTTTTTTAAGTTTTAGTTATTATAGCGGCAACATAAACACCTACATCATCTGTGAAAATTTCAACTATCATGGTTCATGAGATACAGCCTGGTGACGGACAGATAGATAGACGTACAAACGCACGGACGGACAGTGGTGTCTTAGTAATGGGGTCCCGTTTTAAACTTTGAGTATGGAACCTTAAAAGTATAGTAAAGCCAACGCTCTCACAGTTCGGCTCTTCTCGGCAATGTTCGGTTCTCGTTCGGCGGTCAGAGTAGCGCACCAGCATCTAGCACAGCCTTTCGATAAACACCTAGGTACTAAAAAGTATCTTCACGCCCATATCCCCGAAGGCGTAGGCAGAGGTACATGTGCACCCACGATTAGCCGAAGATACTTGGTCCCACAAATGTAGTAGGTGGCAAGCCTATCGCCAACCGGGCACTTTCCAATCCCGGGCAACTTTGTGTTTCTCAGAAAACTGAAAAAACACTTTTTTTGTGCCCGACCCGGGAATCGAACCCTGGACCTTATGTGGTCAACGCCAACGCTGGACCGCTAGACCACAGAGGCGATACCTAGGTACTATTGTTGTTATTTTCCTTTTACATTTTTTTTTAAACTATGCATCCAAATAACATGGTATAAGAGCCAAAGTTTGTCTTCCTAAGATCTTCGTGTTGATGAAGTACTTTTCGTTAGTAAGGATTAATATGCCTGCGTATAATAATCCTACTGCTCAAAATTCACCTTATTAAAAATTATAGAACATTTTCTATAATTTTTCGACTCAAATTTTCTTATTGTGTTGTTGTTATAAGAGATAGATATATTGTGTCGCGGACTTTTTTGTGCATCTACTAAATACCAATATATTTGTAGTACATTGTACTAACGTGTACTTAAGCATCATGCCAGCCAGCACACGCGGATACAGCCGTTCGATACCGCTTTTTCTTCCGACTTAGTTTACAAATATCAATATTTTACGCTAAGAATAACTGTAACGTAATGCTTGATAGCCTATAACTTTCCTAGCTAATAGCTATCATTAATCATACACACAAAATTTTTTTTCAATCCGACTTGAATTAGCGGCTAGCGCATTCAATGAAAAAACAAACATTTAAATATTCGTATTACAATCATAATAAACATAGGTTTTTTTTTTTTTTTTTTTCGGAATGTCACAATTGCTGCTAGTCTTATAGGCTGTTACAGCTTCACCGGTCGCGTGGGCGAGCAGAGTGTTCAGCCAGAATTTAAAGGTGTAGGGCTGTACGCCCTCCGCCCTAAGGGTGTCTCCTGTGAGACCGAACCTCGGCTTAGGGTGGGGTCGTGATTTGCGATGAGAGGGCTAGTGGCATTGTTTTGTCCGTCCGCCGAACCTTGCCCTTGGGCTCGGTTCGCCGAAGGGCGAAACAGGGGTCCTCGTCGCCGCCGGCGGCGACGGTGTCGCGAATGTAGGTGTGTAGTGTCATCGTGTAAACCGTTGGCCAGAGTTATCGGGTCATCGGGATCGGTAAGAACGTGGCGGGGCCTACGTAGTTTGGGATCGGGATTAGGGTCTGGGATGTAGTCAGCCGCGGCTAACACCAGTGGGTTCGGATGCGAGATGGCACGATCGAAGTATCTTTCGGAGATGTCTTTGAAATGCTTTGCTTAGCTCGGCAATTCGAGGTCGTTATGGAGGTCTACGTTGCGCATATACCACGGTGCTCCCGTGGCAATACGCAGAAATTTATTTTGTACCACTTGCAACGAATGCAAGTCCGCACGGGGGAGATGGGCAAACGCTACGCAAGCGTATGAAAGGATGGGGCGTACGCACGACTTGTAAAGTGTCACAAGGCAAAATTTAAATTTAGAGGTAGATTCACGTTTGACCTGATAATGTTTCTTGTCTTAATGTTTCATAGGAACTAAGCGACAACAGGTTAATGCTTAGCAATACTTAAACACAATCCTGATCAGTTTCAAAATTTGCTAGCGAGAGTATGGTAAATACTGATCTTGTAGGTAAAGATAGAGAGCGCTTGGTAGATATTTTTAAAAACAATTGACAACCAATTGAATTAAAACCGTCGGGCTTAAATTCGTCGAGCTGAAATCGAATTAGTTGACCCTTTGAAGATCGTTAATAAGCAATCTTAAAGTTTATTACCAACTAAACTCAAACTAATATTTAAAAAAAAGAAAACAATACAGATTTACATCTTCTTGCGACAGGCACATATAGAGCTAACAGTCGGTCCGACTATGTGATGCGAATCTTGTAGGGTTTAATAATGATAGCGCAGTATAATTCTCTGACAAATCATGGCAAGAGCGGTAAGGTAATATTTAACACGCGCTCAGCAGCATTAGGTTTGACATTCGGCAACTAACCAAAATTCGCAAAAGTATCTACAAGCTTTGAAGATCCAGTGTATCCAATAGAATCAAAAAATCAGCCCAATCGGACATTTTACGGTTGAGTAGAGGTAATAAAAGTTAAACCTTTTAGTGTAGGTGACTTTGTCTTTGTTAGGAATGAAAAACGACACTAAACGAAACTTGATTCAAAATATAAGGGCTCCTTAAAAGTTACCGCAATTTTAGAAAACAATAGGTACGAATTAAGACATATCAATGGATCTAATAGGACATATAAAGGAGCTCATGATAGCCTCTGCGAAGTTCCCCATATTCCTATAGGGTTTCTTAAGGTATATGAAAATTATAACAAGGATGACGTGACGGCGTATACTCATGATAATGATCTTGTTCATGAAACTGGTCCATACAATATTATTAGAACTGCAGTGTATATTGTAGATAGTTATAACAGTCAGAGTTTTCAATATCTTCGAACTACCTGCGAAGGAAATTCTCTAATCTTGTAATAACTAATGCCACTGTACATGAGGCTGCATCATCAGCAAAAAATACGATATAAAGTAAACGAAAAAAAATGTAGTAAAATGATGATAAAAAAATATCACTAAAAATGTAAGTAAACAAAAAAAGCAAAAAAATAATAATTAAAGCAAATGGGAGTCTTATAAAACTATGAAAAGAAATCAATGTAAAATAAAAAAAAATAAAAAAAAGTAAAAGTAATGTAACAAAACATGTAGGATTGACAGAAGATGTAGGATTGACAAAAAATGTAGGAAGATTAGAGTCATTGAAGGGAGTATGACTCAGCTAAAGGGGTTCATTCCGGTCTAGCCTTTTGGCTACAGGGATTGCAACCCGGTCTAGCATTAGCTACAGGGATTTGCGGTCTTGCACTGTCAGCTAAAGGGATTTCCGGTCTAGCACTGTCAGTTAAAGGGATTTCCGGTCTAGCACTGTAGCTAAAGGGATTTCTGGCCTAGCACGCTCCAGTCTCCGGTTTTAAACTGATGAGAGGGAGCTTAGTACACTGCAGTCTCCGGTTTTAACTGATGAGAGGGAGCTTAGTACACTCCAGTCTCCGGTTTTGACTGATGAGAGGGAGCTTAGTACACTCCAGTCTCCGGTTTTAACTGATGAGAGGGAGCTTAGTGCACTCCAGTCTCCGGTTTTTAACTGATGAGAGGGAGCTTAGTGCACTCTAGTCGCCGGTTTTTAACTGATGAGAGGGAGCTTAGTACAATCCACTCTCCGGTTTTTTTAATTGATGAGGGATTCCTAGCTTAGTAGGATCCAGTCTCCGGTTTCAAAACTGACGAGAAAGGTTTAATAGTTGTAGTTGCTGAAGGGGTTACCGGACCAGCACACTATTGTAACATTTCGCTAAAAGATCACGCTAATTATAGAGTTGTAAAAAAAAAAAGATTATGTTTAGTTTTCTAAAAGATATGTCAGGATGAACGAGGCGTTCCTTGTCCTCAGATGTATAAAGATGCGCACACGAGGACGTGTGCATATCAGTATGGCCGTGACGGCGTCCGCGTCGTCAAATGCAAGAATATTGTAAAATGTAAACAACAAATGCACCGCCTGGGCCGGCAAGCGCATCGTTCGATATCCCTACTACTCAACTTGTTTTGCTACCTGTATAAAAGGCTCTGAGTGCCCGCCGATAAGGCAGTCTAGTCTCTGGCGTGGCTCGGTACACTTGTTGTATCTTGCTAGTAGTTTATCCTTGACTCTTGGATAATTAATTTGTGCAAGCAAATTAATTATTATTGTCAACTATAAATTAGTCGAAGTACAATTTATAATTTACTACTATCTATTGCTTAAATTATGACTTATTTATAATAAGGAATAATTATGATTTGTTAACGAGTTAATTAATTGTTAACGAAAACAAGTAATTAATAATGAAATGTTGATCAAAATATAAAGAGTTGTTATATCACCACATCCGCATTTTATTTATCGTATCTGACCCACTTCCTACATATATTACGATAACATGTGTACCTTTGGTAGCGATAAGCATAATATATATACTTGTGTTAAAAGAGAAAAATTTCTTTCAGCGGACGATTATAAGAGAAATATTGATAGTAATAATGGTACTACAACATTAGCTTGGGGACATAATAAAACTTTTTTAGGAAATTAAAAAAACATTTGATTTATTCACCCATCCACTCATAACCCAACTTTACCCTCATCCCAACCCAACTCCCCTTCACCCCCCGCCCCGCCGCCGCCACCGAGTGAAAATAACAAAACACCTCCAAACTAAACAAATTATTATTATTACTAGCTGTACCCGCGACTTCGTTCGCGTTTGGCCATCCTTGCAGAGTAATTATTAGTAATTGACCACAGTATTTCTCGTATTCAGCAATACTTTGGACAGCGAAGCACTTTTATCAAAGGAGAAATATTAAGAAAGGATTCTTTTATTATGGATTTGAAAACACGTTCACTTTGATAACGATCCTAGTGCCTTATAGGGCTTTAAGCAGTATTTAACTGAAGTCAGCTCGCCTTTTTTTTCTACAGTCATGCTTGCAGTTTTATTTGCCTGACATTATATACTCATTCCATATGACTATATTTGACTAAAGATCATTTTTGCAGAACCTATTTTTTATTGGGAGAAAGATCACACACCGTGAAGCAAAAGTATTTAACTGTATTGTCATTTTTAAGCATGGCTGGGGCTATCCTTCCACCGGATACTACAGTAAGAAAGGATATTAAATGAAATTTGGACGCTGAGGGATGAATTATCTAATTTAAAAGATTCGGTTTCTTTCTTTAATTCAAAATTTGAAGAACTGAATGTGAGAGTGAAAAAATGCGAGGCTATTGTCACGGACTTGATGAAAAACACAACAGAAGTTAAACAGATCGAAACATCATTAAGTGACTTGCAATTTGAAAATAATAATTGTGAACAGTGGGCGCGGATGTGGAATCTATCAATTTAATGTGGAAATTTGTTGAATTCCTGAATCTAGTAATGAAAATCTTATGTAACTTTTTCGTAAAATCGTAAACTTGTCGACGCTTCAGCTAAGTCCATCAACTGACATCGATTTCACTACCAGATTTGCCTCTAAAAATACCGAGATTAGTCGTCCAAAACCGATTATTATAGGTTTTATTGCAAGTTGGAAGAAAGATGAATTTCTCACTCAATTAAAAAAACTTAAATAAAATGTAATGATATTGGCTTTCCGGGCAATAATAATGCAATATTCTTTAATGACCATCTGACCAGTGAAAATAAAACTCTTCTTCAATTAACAATTAACAAAAGTTGGCTCGAGAAAAAAATTATACTTATGTCTGGGTTAAGAATTCCACTATTATGGTCCGTCGATCAGAAAATAACCCAGTTATACATATATTAAATCAAAAAGATTTAAAAAAAATAGCATAAGTACTAATGTTATTGTTTTAGTTTACAAATTTATCATTTATATGTGTTACGTTTATTTCAGGCTTCGCAGGGGGATCTTCTAACGTATTATTTATATAAAGTTTTTCTTTTCGACATTTTAGGCGACGCTTTAACTTGGATTTTTCGTTTAAATATTACAATTATGTCTAAAATTAATTGCTTCCCAGTGGCTAATATAATAAATAATCTTTCCATTTACTATCAAAATGTGTGAGGATTGCGGACAATAAAAATAACTACGTTAAAAAACCGACTTCAAAAACTAAAATGTAAAAAATAATAAAGATTTAATATTAATTAAATACTACCTATTATTTATATGTGCTATTTACTAATAGGTTTGAAGTCGGTGCCAAGCCACTTCGGCATGCACGCGCGGGCAGACGTCGTTGATGGACGCGGACGTTTTGAATACATAAATTTTTGAAAGAAAGAAAGAAAATATTTATTTGCAAGAATGTGGGTGTTACAAGTTGTTAAAAATAAATTAAGCTACCAACATATTCTACAATTATGTGGTGTAAATTCTTAATTAAAAATTTCGATGCGTTTTAGCTTAACTGATAAATCTACATTAATTCACATGACCATTTAGTTTAGGAATTCTGTAGAAAATAATAATCTTTATTATTTTTTACATTTAAGTTTTTGAAGTCGGTTTTTTTAACGTAGTTATTTTTATTTAATACTTTTTAGTGTATTGTTGTATTGTCAATTATTTATGGGTAGACCTACAACAGATGCTGCGTGCCTTAAAAAAACAGATCTCAAGAAACCGGAACGAATTAAAGTAGTCATCTCCGTAAAAATGATATTCGAAACACAACGTCACGTTCTTATGAGGCTATTAAAGATCATGAAAAACGTTTGTTGGCCATGAAAGCATACATAAAATTACGCTAACATCAAGAAATTTTTGTACGGTATAATTCTAAACCCGGTAAGATCCAAGAGGGTATAGCGAATGAGTCTTTTGAGCGGAGAGCTAATAGACTTGGTCTCAATAATGAGCGTCTAGCGAACGAATCTGCCGAGCCGAAAGCTCATAGAATTGGTCTCATTAAGGAGCATTTAGCTAAGGAGTCCGCCGAGCAGAGAGCTACGACACCGTACAGCGACCGAGTCTGCACAGCAACGTGAGAACCGGCTAGCGGTAGCGCGTCAGACGTCACAAAGGCTTCGTTCAATGACTGAGCGTAATTTTATAACCAACGTACGTCAATATGCTGAAGTACCATGCACAATCTGTAAGAAATTATTATATCCAAAACAAGACACGTCATTAGCCACAGCACATTTCCTTTCGGAGGAGCTACCGTTGCCTGACTACCATAAAAAAAGAAAAGTTCCTTCTCAGAACTGGAACAACATGGAAGTTATGTCTATCTCCTGAACTGACCGAATTAACAGACGTAGAACAAAGACTTTTGTGTCAAGAGTAGTTTCTTTTATAACTAGTTACCACCAAGCACCAAAGTGCTCGTCAACACCAATCAAATGAGCCCAAACTCCATAGAGTTGTGTCATTTTAGTACTGAGCTCCTATGGACACCTTCTGGGTTCATCATCGGAACTTGGAGGATCCTAGTTACCACCAAGCACCGTAGTGCTCGTCAACACGAATCAAACGAGCCCAAACTTGATAGAGTTGTGTCATTTAATTACTGAGCTCCTGTGACACCTTCTGGATTCGTCATAGGACCCTGCAGGATCCTAGTTACCACCAAGTACCAAAGTGCTCGTTAACACGAATCAGACGAGCCCAAACTCGATAAAGTTGTGTAATTTAAGTACTGAGCTCCTATGGTCACCTTGTGGCTTCAACATCGGACCCTGGAAAATCCTAGTTACCACCAAGTACCAAAGTGCTCGTCAACACGAATGAAACGAGCCCAAAATCGATAGAGTCTTGTTATCAAACGATTTTTAACCATTTAGTTACTGAGTTCCTGTTGTCGCCTTCCGATTCCATCATCAGATCAGGTCTATCTCATAATAAGTTTTTATTGTCATCCGATGTACACACGTATACAAAATTTCAGCTCAATCGGTAACCGGGAAGTGGATCAAATTTACTTGCAAGATTTGATTTCAGACATCGGCATAGGTAAAATAAATAAAAAATGCTCATAAAATAAAAACTACTTTGCCTACCTGAATCAAATTTTTATGGGACCGATTCAAAGCTATTCTATTCTGCATCAAACAAAAAAGAATCACGTTAATCGGTTTAGAAACCTCGGAGAAATCGGTGAACATACATAAAAAAAAATATATACCGCCAGAATTGAGAACCTCCTCCTTTTATTGAAGTCGGTTAATAAGCCCAAACTCTATAGAGTTGTGTCATTTTAGTAATAAGCTCCTATGGTCACCTTCTGGCTTCATCATCGGAACTTGGAGGATCCTAGTTAACACCAAGCACCGTAGTGCTCGTCAACACGAATCAAACGAGCCCAAACTCGATAGAGTTGTGTCATTTAATTACTGAGCTCCTGTGGACACCTTCTGGCTTCGTCATCGGATCCTGCAGGATCCTAGTTACCACCAAGTTCCAAAGTGCTCGTCAACACGAACCAGGCGAGCCCAAACTCGATAGAGTTTTGTAATTTAAGTACTGAGCTCCTATGGTCACCTTCTGGCTTCAACATCAGACCCTGGAGGATCCTAGTTACCACCAAGCTTCAAAGTGCTCGTCGACTTCGATCAAACGAGCCCAAACTCGATAGAGGTCTGTCATTTAATTACTGAACTCCTATGGCCACCTTCTGGCTTCATCATCGGACCCTGGAAGATCCTAGTTACCACCAAGTACCAAAGTGCTCGTCAACACGAATGAAACGAGCCCAAATTCGATAGAGTCTTTTCATTAAACGATTTTTAACCATTTAATTACTGAGTTCCTATTGTCGCCTTCCGATTCCATCATCAGATCAGGTCTATCTCATAATAAGTTTTTATTGTCATCCGATTTAAACACGTATACAAAATTTCAGCTCAATCGGTAACCGAGAAGTGGATCAAATTTACTTGCAAGATTTGATTTCAGACATCGGCATAGGTAAAATAATTAAAAAATGCTCATTAAATAAAAACTACTAGAATAGAATAGAATAGAATAAGTTTTTATTCAAAATAAGTATTGCATGATACACTTTTTGAATGTCAATGTTAAAAGAACATATTATAATACAAGTATACTTAGAAGCTTTGTTATACATACTATCTGCAACAACACAATTTCAAAAAAAAAAAAAAAAAACATGAGCGTGTATTGCACACTTAATAAAACATAAAAAATCAAAAGAAAACACAAATCCTACAACTAATGGTATTACTATAAAATGTCAAATACAAAGTCAATCGTAATTTTAAAAGAATGATGGCATGTCAAAGATTTATAATTCTACTAAAATACTAAAACGAAAAAATGTCAAAAATTATTAATAATATAAAACATACAATCAAATAATATAGTAAAATAACAGTGATTTATGTTAACCAAACATTGGTATCGTTAAAATATTCCTTTATATCATAAAAGGCTTTTTTGCAAAGAACACTTTTAATATGAACTTTAAACTTTTTTTCTGACAGTTCCAAAACTTCAACAGGAATCTTATTATATATATTTACACAAGCACCTATAAAAGATTTGGTTGATTTGGCTAGTCTAAATTTTTGTACTGATAATTTATTCTTGTTTCTAGTATTTATGTCATGTCGATCTTTATTCTTTTGAAATAATTGAACATTTTTGCGAACATGCATTATATTTTCATAGATGTACAAGCTAGGTACTGTCATTATATTAATTTCTTTAAAGCGATCTCTAAGAGATTCTCTGCTATTTATGTTATAAATAGCTCGTATAGCTCTTTTTTGTAAAATGAATATTGCTTCCACATCAGCTCCATGTCCCCATAATAAAATACCATATGATAAAATACTATGAAAATTACTAAAATAAGTAAGTCTTGCTGTTTGTACATCAGTTATTTGTCTTATTTTTCTTACCGCATAGACGGCTGAACTAAGTCTCTTAGTTAAATTTGTAATGTGAGGACCCCATTGCAATTTTGAATCTATCGTTAGACCTAGAAACACTGTACTGTCTACAAATTCTAGCACTTCAGATTTTAATTTGATTTTATTATTTTGAGTGGGTCTCACATTTGGCAACACAAATTCAATACATTTGGTTTTCTTCGGATTTATTGCTAAGTTATTTGCACTAAACCATTCTAGAATGTGTGAAAGGGTATTATTTATTGTTTGAAAGTTTGGATTACGCCTACTTATATTAAAAATTATGGATGTATCATCAGCAAATAAAATAATGTCACACAAGTTTTTTACTGCTAATGGTAAATCATTAATATAGACTAAAAAGAGAAAAGGTCCTAAAATAGAGCCTTGTGGTACACCCATTTTTATTTTTGCACCTTTAGATTGGATTCCATTTATTTCAACTTTTTGTATTCTTGAATTTAAATAAGAGTTTAATAATTGCAGAGCTTTATTACATAGTCCATAGTATTTCAACTTGGTCAGCAGAGTTTCATGATCCACGCAGTCAAAGGCTTTTGACAAGTCGCAAAAAATACCAATAGCATTGTTAGCTTTTTCCCACGCATTTGTTACTTGAGTTATTAAGTTTACTGCTGCATCAGTGGTCGATCGCCCTTTAGTGAAGCCATATTGTCGGCTATAAAACAATTTGTTTAAATTAAAATAAGTAACCATCTGGTTATACATTATTTTCTCAAAGATTTTGCTTAAAACTGGTAATATTGACACAGGTCTATAATTTGTTGGGTTGACTTTATCTCCTGATTTAAAAAGAGGAATGACTTTACTGATTTTCATTGCGTCGGGAAAAATTCCGTCATCTATGCAACTATTAAATATCTGACAAAGGTAAGGTGCTATGATGTTTATTATGGAATCAATAAATTTCACTGACATTCCCCAAATGTCTTCGGTGCCTTTTGACTTCAATGATTTAAAAGCTTTTGTGATTTCGTTTGAATTTACATGTCTAAATGCGAATGTAGAATTACTAGCCACCATGTTAGTTTTTAATAAAGTTTCTGCTAAACGTGGGTTTGAATGTAAATCTTGGGTGATTTTATTTGGAATTTGAGCAAAAAAATCTTCAAATTCATTGGCAACGTCTTCATTTGACACTAAAAGACCACGATTTGTAAGAATTTCGTAATTGGATTCTTGGCCTTTTATTTTGCCCATTTCTCTATTAATTATTTTCCACACTGTTTTTTGTTTGTTTTCTGAGTTGTTTATTGTCGCACTTATATGTAAAGCTTTTGCTCTAATACAAACCTTTTTAAATAGTTTGGAATAATTTTTAACGTATATTATAAACTCCTTGTTATGGTTAAATGCTTTTTGAGCGTATAATTCATATAGTGTATCCCTACTTTTTCTAATTCCAAGAGTTGCCCAGTCACTAAATTTAGCTTGTGTCCTGATAGGAAAAGTTTGAAGCTTAAATTTTGTTTGATATTCTGTATTTAATATATTAAAAAAATTATCATAAAATAAATTAGAATTACAGCTACTAAAATTAAAATTTAAAAGAACATTTGTGATGTTTTCCTTATATTTGTCTAAACGTGATTTAGTGATAGTTCTTTTCCGTATTATTAAGTTACATTTTTCTTTCATACTAGAGAAACTAATGCTTTGGCCACTATGATCCGATCTTAGACAGTTTATAACAGACTTATCAGATAAATCACAATTACAGAAAATATTGTCAATGCAAGTCGCTGTGCTAGCCGTAATACGTGTCGGTTCATTAAAAGTAAAAAATAAGTTATAACATTTAAATAACGTGACAAGTTTAGTAGAAAGCGCATTATTTTCCAATAAGTTAATATTAAAATCTCCGCACACTATTAAGAACTTATTGCTTTTACAAAGCAATTTTAAGACATCTTCCATCACAGATTCAAATATATCAAAGTTTTCTTTCATAAATTCATCCTTAGGGGGTCGATAGACACAAACAATAATATAATATTTCATTTCAATACATGACAGCTCAATATTTCTTTCAATAGAAAAGGCTACAATATCTTTCCTTTCTCTATATTTTAAATTACTTTTACACAAAATTAATGAACCGCCTCTTTTACTTGTTGTTCTTCTAAAAATACTAGCTAAGGTATAACCATTAAAATAAAACATAGTACTTTGATCCGTCAACCAATGTTCAGTTACACAAAATAAATCAATTTTTAGTTTATCTAGGAAAAGTTCTAGTTCAAGTTCCTTGCCGGCAAAACCCTGTATATTTTGATGAACAAGCTTAATTAAGTTTGATTTCGCCTTTGTCATGTTATTTAGTTTAAATCAGGATTGAACAACTTGTTATTAGTTACTTGAAAATGTAATGAATTTGTCTGACTTTGCGCTACATTAATTGTTTGTAAGCTTGCATAAATACTTTTATTGCTAACTTCACAAGTTGTTGTCTCCGTCATACAATTTATAAATAAACTACAGCTATCATAAATAATATTAATGTTATATGCAAGTAATTTAGCTATCTTACTTTTGTACTTATTGTGTAAGTACATAGATTTATTTGTTAATACAAAATTAGAAATGAATTTGTTAGTATCAAAAAATTGTAATGTGTCACTGTGACGACAAGTCAGATTGTAAATAAACTGATTAATATAAAAAATACTTCTGTTTTTAGAACTTGAATATGACATAGAGTAAGGAAAGGCACACAATATTGTTTTCTTAACATTTTTTAATATTAAGCTGTCCACACATTGAGTAATATGAGACTTTTTTAATTTTTTACTATCACCAAACAAAAGTATGATAGTTGTTTCTTTATTTGTATTGATATTTTTAATTTTTTCTGTTACATGAGAAAATGTTGCATGCGGAAAACAATAATTTATTGCTTTTTGTTTAGTAAATTTACAAAGCTGTGAGCCCATTCCAACACCTATACCATCACAAAATAATAGTACATTTGGCACATTATCAATAGATATTTCACAACTATTTATACTATTTTTTTTAAAATTGCTATTGTGGTAAGTATTACATGACAATGACAAATTTTGTGAATTATTGCCCTGCACAGTAGAACTAAAATCACAATCGCATTCGTGTTTATTTATAAGAGAGTGAAAACGCTCTTCATTATACGTACTAGGCCTACCTGAACCAAATTTTTATGGGACCAATTCGAAGCTATTCTTCATCAAACAAAAAAAGAATCACGTAAATTGGTCCAGAAACCTCGGAGAAATCGGTGTACATACATAAAAAAATATATATACCGGCCGAATTGAGAACCTCCTCCTTTTCTTGAAGTC